>JABMBR010011431.1:0-39841 GCA_018881525.1 Meteorus sp. PSUC_FEM 10030008 | reverse complement strand
ATATAGTGCAGAAGATATGCCACTGAATCAACCCGAACAAATAGTTGCATTCAGTTATAACAGCACATCACTGAACGTTACATGGCAACCACTTGAAGACAGTCGAGAAATTATTCGTGGAAAACTCATCGGATACAGACTGAAATATTGGCGACGTATAGATAAGGAGGAAGATGCTACCTTCTTACTATCACGTACAACACGAGCGTGGTCACTTATTGTAGGTTTACAACCTGATACGGAATATTGGATTAAGGTAATGGCGTACAATGCAGCTGGTGCTGGTCCTGAAAGTGAACGGCGTCTCGAGAGGACATATCGCAATGCGCCGCAAAATCCACCAAGCTCTGTATTTATTTATGAGGTGAATCCATCAACGGTGCGCGTTGTTTGGCGCTACGTTCAACCAAGTTTGTATGAGGAACCACTCGATGGCTTCAAAATAAGAGTTTGGGAGATTGATCAAGACATGTCGACAGCTACTGATACAATTGTATCTGTTGGTTCTAAACTGGAGGCTCATGTTACTGGTTTGAGTCCCGGTAAAATGTATAAACTCCGAGTTCTAGCATATAGTAAGGGCGGTGATGGCCAAATGTCCAGTCCGGCTCACACATTCCAGATGGGCGATCCAGAACAATTCAATTAGGTTCTCCGAAGTTCAGTTTTTTTAAAAATCCATTATTTCTCCACGGAGAAATATGAATACAAACAAAACACACAATATTTTTGATGGATATAAAAATGCCAATGTTTACTGCTAATCTTGTACTCTCGAATGAATTGAAGTTCTCGAAAGTTGTGTCCTCATCCTCTCTCATTTCTAGGAATAATTTCTAGGTCTACTTGTTTCAAATGATGACTTTCTTGCTAGTTGTTGCATAAATTCTTCCCTATATTGAATTATCTACCGATGACTTCATCACAGCACACACAAAAATCTAGTCAATATCAATAATTTTCATTTCAACACATTTTCATACCCGACATTATTTCATATCGGTGAATGTCATATAATTGTTGAGAAATTTCTTATTTATTGAGTTGTGAATGTAATTTGTATCGAACAGTAAAAATAAACTTTTGTAAGATAACGGTGATCGCATTCACTTCCCAAATCTCATTCTCCATCAACCAAACATCTCTAAATACCCCAATAAACAGTTTTTATTCATATTCGATATACAAAGATGCGTGGTGTCAATCCCAAAAGTTCACAATACATTCGATTACATTGGTTGCAAAATAAAAAAAAATGTACGAAATGAAAAAAAAACAGTTAACTATAATATAATGCTAAAATAAATATAATAAAATACTTTCTAATGTAATCAACACGCATAATGAAGATTTTACATATACACAATATTTATATTCATTATACATAGTAACAAGAAGAGTGTTCGCTAGAAAATATTATACCAAAGACATATTGATAGCATTCTTCAAATCATAAAAACATTAATTCAAGCAATGAATAATCAATTTATCAAAATTATTTTGGAAAATTGCGAACGCCCATCTATTTGAACACTTTCGAATCTAAAATATATACTAGTCATATAAGGCTAGTAAGTATTCACGAGGAATATTCACGTTAATTCACCAACTTTTGCATTCACTGATTATAATTCATCGAACCAATACATAGACATATTTTTCAGTTTCATATTCTCGTTAATTATTCGGCTCCTTCCTTTTCTTTATTTTTTTTTCACTGTAGATTTCATAGAATCTCTAAATTGGATAACTATTTATTGAAGAAGTAACGCTTCGATAATATTGAACATTTTAATGGTAAATACTAAGACAAAATCGATTTGGCAGATCGATTCCGATGCAAGACAGTTGCACCTCAATCAATGACTCTGATGAGATATGTCACTATTCTTTGATCAAACAATAGTCTTACAGTGGTGATAATTCAACTGCAGGTAGACCCATCTTCACTCGTAAACTTGGCACATCATCTTCTATCCGAACCAGCAACTTGAATTTCTGAACAAAAGGTAATGAGGAGCACAAAATTACATTCGTGAAATAACGAAAGAATTCCATCTCATCACTACGTTCATTCTCATATACCTACCGTACTAGTATCACCACGAGTTGTCATCCATATGTAGATCATGTAACCAGGTATACACATCATTGATGAGAGTGCAGTGAACCAACCCAAAACGTGGGACCACCATGGGTACTCATAATCCAAGTATTTTATTGGAGTCCATTGTACGAGATTGAAGAAGAATACACCCTGAAAAACAAAAAATCCTTGTGAGCTCATCGTTGGTGGTCTGCGAATTATCTCTTCAACTGAAATTCAAGAAATACGAACAATACAAATCATCGGTGTTGTAATTGTCCAACAGAATTTCCACCAACCGATGGGGTAATAACCAATCATATCGCGTAAAGCGTCATAAAATCGATTAACTCCAAATGCCCAACTGATTGAGATGCACTCGAAGAATATCAAAAAAAGAAGACAGAAACCAGAAACAGCATACGAATCGAGGATTTGGAAGACGTACATTCCACCCTGTGATATACAGGATAATCCAACCAAATAAGAGAGTAAACAAACGACGGCGATGAATAGTTCTTTCCTTCTACGTAATAACTGAGGATACTCGTCCACCTGAATAACATAAAAATAATTGGAGATTCGCTATGATTCGAGATAGATATATGACGTGTGGATCAGTTACCATTGCAGTGATGAATCCTTCCATAGTGCAAAATTGTGAATCCAAACCAATGAGTAACAGCATGAAAAAGAAGAGACATGACCACAATGGTGCACCTGGCAGTTGTAATACGGCTGACGGATAGGCTAAAAATGCAAGCCCTGGACCCGAAGCAGCGACTTCAGCAACGGGTCTTTGTTGTTCATGCGCCATGAATCCAACAACAGAGAATATGACAAAACCGGCAAACATACTTGTTGATGAATTAACTGAACAGACAATCAACGCATCTTTATATACGTTGTTGGAAAATTTATTGTAGCTGCCCAAAGCAACGAGCGTTCCAAGACCAAGACCGTAAGAAAAGAATATTTGAGTTACTGCATCAATCCAAACCTGAAATAATACGATTTCACGTTATCCTTTGTTGTACTGGTAATGACACCAAGATATAATCCACAACGAAACTCCTTTCAATTCCGATCATCCATAAGGTATCGATTGTTAAAATATGCAACCAATAATTTATCTTTTTTAAAATATTCAATTCAATCATTCAATAGATGTCAGACGTATGAATTGGGAAAATGAAAGGATTCATGAGTTATAATTTGCAAAAACTGATCACAGAAATTTTGCAACACTTTTTGTAGATCAATTTTTCAAATCTATCGATTCCATCATATTCAAGAGTTCGATGTTTGATTATCATCTTGGTATCCCCCCTCATACTCAGCTGCAGGAAATCGTTGGGAATATAACTACCTCAGACTCTTTGAGCTTCGAGAGATTGGGACTGACGTAAAAACGTATACCTTCCATCGCACCAGGTAAAGTTATACCACGAATCAAAAGAATTGTCAATAGTACGTAAGGGAAGAGCGACGTGAAGTATACAACTTTGCCAGTCCACTTAACACCCTTCCAAATGCAGAAGTAACACATTATCCAAACGATCAAAAGTGTACCGGCTAATTCCCATCGGATTGAACCAACATGATCAATCCCGTCACTTATTTGTAGTGCACGTCGTCTGAAGACGAATGGAAAATATTTATCAATGACATAATTCACGAAGTTTCTATTGTTATATAAAATTGATATGAGTGATTTTATAGAAAATATTATTTACGAACTCCCAGAACTCTTTCACAGGATCAGTGAGATCACTGGCGGAAACATTCATATGATTTACTGAGCACATTCTCACAATATCCTCATTCTTTGACATCTGGTACCAGCATTGTAGGGTACTCCTGTTGTAGGGGTTTACACAATTTTTCGTGTTCCAATAATTATTGCAGGTGGCCCATGGTAGAACTGCAATGGAAATTCAACAAATCCTACAATTCACATTCACATAACAGAATTTTCATATTTCTTGCGTCATCAACTCAAGTTCTCCACTCATGTTTTTTTAAATATAACGAATCATCATTCTCAACCTACGCATCATCTTCATCTGAATGAAATTCTCCAATTATGTATCATATCATGAATACTGAGGAGAAAAATCTAATCTTCTCCTTTATCCAACATCAATAAATCACTCACCACTTCGCATTGAGATGAAGAAATAGAAAATCGCCCAAGCGAGAATGACAATATAATAAACGTTCATCCAACATGACATAACAGCTGCAGCATAACCAATGCCCTTGAATAACGGTGCAATTTTGAAAACACCAAGACCACCAATTGTTAACATCTGACCAAGCGCTAATTCCATGAAGAACATTGGTATACCAGCAAGTATAAGTGCCAGGAAATATGGAATGAGGAATGCTCCACCGCCATTTTTATAGCATAAATATGGAAACCGCCAAACATTGCCAAGTCCAATTGCTAATCCAACCTGTTCATTGTTATTGATACATAAAAATTAATAATTGAAAGAGTTGGAGATCTATTTCTTCATCAAAACATTGAACATTTGCTTACCACACTAAGAATAAAATCCAGCTTTGTACTCCATGTTCCTCGATCTGGTAAAGGCTTGTGCTTTTTCACCGTCGATGCGCACATAAGATTCAAAGCCGCTCGAACTTCATCAATGTTTTCAGCCTCTGACAACTCTGGATCGCGCGAGCTTTCCGCCATTCTCTTTTCCGTTCTTGTCACTTTTCCTTGTCAGTCTGAATTTCTCTTATTATTTTTCACGTTCAACCCCTCAAACCCTCTTTTCTTTATCTCTTTATTCTTGACGTTATTGCCGATGTGCCTCAGCTTTCACACTCCCAAATAACGTCCTTCAACCGCGCGCTGTTAGCTGTCCTCAAGGCATAACATCGAACCTATACAAACAGTCCAGGATGTGGCAGTATTAATCTCGCGATATGATTCATCATCACGTAAAATTTGTCTTTTCAATACTGTATAAAAAAAGATGTGTATAAATTGGCGAAGGATAAAGAAGAGCAGAAGAGGAACCAGGTCAGTCTTAGGCATCTCGTCTTCCCTCTTCTTTCTTCATCTCTATCGCCAACGGGGTACGATTATTCCAAAACACCTCATTACTTCCGTTACGACCTAGTTCAATCTCACATTTTTTTCTTACTTTCGTGCTCTCAAAATTTCTTCTCGCGAACAAAATTTGCGGAAAATCATTAAACACCATTAAAACTCGAAGACGTCATTTTAATTCAGAATGTGTATGAACGTGGAACGATGAGAAAAAAATGTAAATGTGTATTCATATACGTGTAAGTGCATTGTGCAAACGAAAAATATTTAACAGCGAACTGAACCGCGTAAGTTACCGAGATATTTTTCAACAAAACATCTCTTCATTTTCATGGCAATTTAGCTTCCAAAGAATACGTGAAGATGAATTAAAAATACACAATTTTTTGAGGGTGTCGTGGATATTTGCAGTAAACTCACATCAAATTCGAAAAGTTGTACGAATAAAAAATGGAAAAAAATCAAACTTGAGTTGTGCGTTAACGAGTTACCTTCGATAAATCATCCAAATATTCTACAACGATCGATTCTTTTGCTACAATTCTTCAACTACATCAACATCAAAAACACTTTCTATAAATTCGCTCACCATTGAAATAAAAACCAAACAACATGACCAATTAAAAAACATTATCAAACATTTATAAACATTTAATTCATCGAATTCTCCAAGTAAAAATGTCGAAGTATGATAACCACCAACAATAAAATTCACAAATTATTTACATATAAAATTATCTCGCGTAAAAATTATATCCCGTCATAAATTGGAGTGTCTTCAACAAAAATGATTTCACTTACAAAATATCCCACGACTACTGAATTTTCATGATAATTTCGTTTGAAATTCATAACGACATTTCATTGAAAGTTCTCTTGATGCAGATAGAAGTATAAATATACAAGGAGTAACTTCCCACTCCCGATAATTCCGTCGCACGAACTTGCATTTATATTGAATAATTGAGTCGCGAATAATCTTTTGTACTTCAATTGGATTCACGCGAACGATTAACGATTTATTCTTGCATCGATTGCACTGTGCGTTATATTCATTCAGCATCAAGTGATAATCTAAAATATAGTGGAGTGCTTTAATCGTATATAACTGCTTACAACAGCTCATTTTTTTTTATCTACAGGAGGAGCGTTAAATACGCATGTCCGGCATGGGGTCTACGTAATAAATATCACGATCGTATATAGTCAATCCACCTATACGAAACTTGTGCCCTCCCGCTGTCACAACTTACACCCCGCATTCCCTTCAATCGCTCTCAACACCAACTCATAGCTCTACGCTCCCTCTTCCTCTTCCACGCTCATAAAAAACAGCTATATTCTAATTAATCGAGGAAGTGCCGTGTCTCGCGCGCGCGTTACTATTCTTCGTTATTGCCAGATCGTTTCCATATCTATTCATCATATCACATATTTTATTACGTCAATTATACTTTCTTATCGCATGAACTTTAGATCATTTCATGTTTTCTTTCAGATATTTATTAATAAGTACGAACCTTTGTGCGAACACCGTAGCAAAGACAATTTCCTGGTTGTTAATTGTACAAACTCTGTCAGCGAATGATGCTGCAGTTGATTTCAACGTTTGTTTATTTACCTCCAATTTATTCACGATTATTCGCCGTGCACAAAATTAATGAAGATTAATTATTTTCTTCTACGACAATCAAATGAAATATTTGAATTTTGTGTGTTTTGTCTCTTTCTCAAGATGTCAAAAAGTGAAATGCGAAGAAAAATTATTTGAATTCGCGCACTTGATGAAAAAAAAAGGTCTCCTCGTGGACGCGAGGATGCGAACGGCGCGAGTCGTGACGCGTGTTGTGGTGGATGCACGACTGACGAATAAAAGATCGAAATGACGGGTACAATCTGACGATGATGCCGGTACGCGAGTAGCTAATGTCAATGGTAGTCAAGTTGCTTGACAAGCGTTATCCCGCCGACGTCGACGAGTCACAGTATAGAGAATACAGGCATAGAGAAAATGCGGGGGGAGAAATGAAAAATAGTGGGGAAGACCCTACTACCATCAGTTGCATCGCACGCGGATTTTCACTCTATATATCAACCGATCTCCCATGATGTATTACATCGTATCTCCCCACCTGATGCTGCGCGCGATTGCCTCCTCCCAAGCACACGTTTATCATTGTGTATTGTGTATTGTGGTGGGTTGTAGACACACGCGACCACCACATTGGAAAACATGTTGCCGAAAACATCAAGTTGTGTTTCATGTAGGTCAAAGAAAGAAGGACCATTTTGGTGGTTCTTCGAATGATCTCATACAACGTTTCAAATGATTCCTTTATTCATCAATGGGAGAGAAAAAATGATCTTTGTAAAATGATGTTTATCCATCATTTGATATTTTATATGAAGGTGGATGTGACTATAAAGCTCTCGACAATGTACAGAGCACCTGTTACACTCCACAGACAATGAAAACAAGAGAAGAAGAATGTTGTCGTACTATTTTGTTATCGACAAACTACGTAGTCTCAAGTAAAGTTGAACATCTCGATATGTTGACCACATCACTGCTTTCATATTTTTTTATGAGGTTGAGAACTTCTTGCCATGTTCTCTGCTATTTCTTTGATGGAAACTCTAGAAGAATTTCCCAATCGATAAACCGTCCAATTCGTAAGTGTGCTATCTCCTGAATTATTTTGACAAAGGAATGGCCAATTTAATCTCGAAATAAAGTGAATAATTTTCAATAAATCTTTCAGATATTAAAAAAGTTATTGACAATCAAAATCATGAGAAAACCTCTCCTATGAACATTGATTATCATGAAAAAATGAAAATTTTTCAGTAATAATTTTCAAAAAAATCCAAAATAGAATCCAGAATGATATCAATTAATTTCACAAATACCCAATCATCAATATCGATCCTACAAATTTCTCAACAAGATGATCATACTCGATCTACTAACATGGTATCAAATGAACAGAACAATAATAGAAATCATAACTCAAACTTGCAGACATTAACCTCACAATTGATGTTCAGATCATGAGAAACAAAACACGCGGAGAAGCTCGTCTAGTTGCACGCGAGGATAGCTAAAGCTCAACTTAAGTGAGGGTTCCCCAAGATCACAACGGTATATCATCATCAACATTGACAACGTAGCCCGCCATTGAGCCCTGCAGCTATGTACTGTTATTATTGCGGGGCCAACAACGGCTTGACCGCCACCACTATTATATATGTGCACATATCACATATATATTTTATATATTACTATATATAACTTCCTATACATATAATACACCCATCGTCCATATCCGGTGTCCGATTTTTTATGACTACCGGAACAGTATAGAGTCATATGGTGCTTCAATATCCGCCAGGACGCTGCACAATAAAAATGTTTTATTAGACACATTTTTAATCTTCATTCGTAATTAATTTCTGTTTAGAATTCATACAAAAATGAATGTTTGATTGGAAATTTCATTTGTTTTTTGGTGTGTATGAGTATACACATTTTTTTTTGTCTAGGGCAATGCGAATTTTAGACAAAATGCATCGGCGATAAAGTAGGTGAGCAAGACTAGGAAGCTGATATATCCGGAGGGTTCACGTGACACCGATCTGTCCCTGCATCCGTTCTGCTCGTACGGAGAGTGTCGTGTACGCTGCCGGGCTAATGCCGTGAGCGTGTTCTACTAACACAAAGCTTTAAATGAAAACTCTTAACGTGAATTTTCGTTGTGTGGGTGTTTACAAAGGGAAAATTATCCAAAGACTAGAGACGGTGGAGAGTATTATTAGGAGGAAAATATTAAACAAAAATAGTATGAGAATCATGTTGGAATGAATGAGGCAGTGTTGCAACAGTCGACGTTCATTTTGTGGACAACAGCTTTGTAATCCAATGCACTGGAATTATTAATTAGTGTTGGTTTAGTTCGAATTTGGTGTGACATTTAAAAACATTTTTCGAATGGCACCTTTGAAAATGTTCATGCTTGATGATGTGTTTATGACAGAGTCTGATACTAATTAAAAAATGACTATTTGTTTTATGTGATATTTTTGGTGAAGGAAAAATGGAAATCAACATTTTCAAGTTAACTGCATAACTTCAGTTTGGTCCATTCTAACCTTCAATATGATCATAGTATTTTCACACTTCTTATCTTTCTAGGAATGAAATATCAACAATTTTGTGATTACGAAACTGAAGAGTTGTCTTTTTTCATGAAAAACAGAATGTTGAATATTGCTGAATGATATCTCCAAAAATTCTTCATGAAACTACCAATAATGGCGAGTGATCAATCTTTGGGGGACTACCCTCTTTTTCAATTGAAAAACTTCTTTCGTCACATTGTTCATTCATTCCTGATGTCGAGAATGAAAATTCCAGTGACTTTTTACAGTTCTGTAATCACTAGTTTCCATAACGATTATTTTCAATATTTTTAAGGACATCCAAAATTCTTCTCTCACTTGGAAGGTTATGACATGTTATAGAGTATGGAACGAACAGGATTCCCTTCTCTGAATAAAATTCTGATAACGATCGACAATTACATCCACCAATGAAGTACCTTCATCATTAATCATAAAATCTTTATTATTTTATCGATGAAAATTGTCCATTTAATTATGATAAAATTAAAATAGATCTGTTACAAATAATAAAAAGCGATGTTCGAATTATAGGTGTAATATATGCAATTGCCAGCATCATTCACGGGTGTTGCTCGTTTGGCTGGTATAGTATTAGAATGAGCGGCAGAGGGAACATCCCGAATGACAAGAGGATGTGCGGGAAGTGGCGCGGGAACTATGGTGACCATCATCTCATCGATGGGGGTTTCTCCGGAAAGTTTCATTCATACAAAATGTTATAATTTCAAACAAGATTGTACTAATATTCTTTTACATTCATCAAATGTATATTGAATTATTTGTTCCAACATAATTAATCATATCAATCCATCATTTTTCTTTATCATCTCACCGCCAAGGAATATCAATGTCATCTTGTCATTCAACACCCAACGTTATACCCTCATTCCTTGTGTGTAGTATTTTGAGGGAAACCATTATCGAACAACCTCAAAACGATTTTCTCATCCTTCTGCATTGAGTGATGTTCATCACTCTTCATTAATGATGGTCTGAATGAGTGAAAATTGTAATTTTTCGTTGATCTTAAATTTGTGGATTTCCGAGCTTTTGCTCAAAAAATTGTAAACACTGTCACATCAGTGTTGTCATCAGTTCCGTTGATGCTTCCAATCGTATCCTTCAGTGATAAATATCTGAGTTGAATTAGTTTATGAAGATTCAAATACACGTTTGCCCTGGAAAATTCATCATTACATAAGACGACAAAGAGATACGAACTTAAATAATTCCTCTGGTGAGAATGAGCCCTTGTACGAACGAATATACTCACACAATTAGAGCAGAGAACTTTGATCAAGTTATTGTTTGGAGATTTGTGGAGATTAAGTGGAGCACCAAATAATGCAACCAACAAAGGGTCAATAGAAATTCTATACTTAATATACAATCATCGATAAGTTTCTACGAATATATTCCGGATATACAGGATGCACACACCTGTATTTCCATTTGACCATGACAGAAATCTGTGCGACCGACTACCGAATTATAGCCCAAAAAAAAAGACGTGCACAATAGTTTCACCTACAACCCACAGCCTCCGCTTCGGTGCACCACCGAATAGTATATACACACATCAATGCATCCAGCAGCATCAAATAGGTTGAGATCAGATGGTGATTCTTGCCGAGAGTGATAGTAGTGAATCGCTACTAAAAATAAATTCTCGTTACATTAATTAATAATTCGGATATGATTGTTGCGAAAATAATAACGACACGCATCATTAAAAAATTTCATTTTTGTTGAGTATTCAATAAAAATTATTCAATAATAATAAAGACTCCGGTTGATTATTAATCATTTCATGTCAGTGAAATATTTGTTACATTTCTGAAAATAGAATTTTGTGAGTGAATTTTATTTAATTGATAATCGATTTCGTTCACTGAACGTCGCAATTGCGAAAACGAGAGACAAAAACAGGACGAGAAAGATAAAAATGATTATTAATTGCAAATACTATAGCAAAAATGATAAAAGGGAAATAATGTTTATATTCATTTGTTGCAATAAATAAAGTTTATTGATGTATGAAAACAATTCGTACATCGCGTTGTAACTTTCGAGCGATATGGAATAATTGAAACATTCAGTAAATAATGAGATAAATCCAATTTAAATCGAGTCAATTGAACTCAATTATTATCATGGAGATTTGGTGGTTTTCTAGAGTGGTTGCACACCACCCTTACGCTATTCTAGCAGCGGTATTTGTATTTTCATCAACATGTTTAGTTGTACCATTGGCAACGAATAAATTTCCAGAATTTTCAAGTCCACAAAAGGTAGGTGACGAGCAGTTCATACAATTATAGGACTTTATCAATTTGTTCTTTTTCGCCGTGTTCCATAAATACTAATTACAGGGATTTGAAGCACGGGGGACACCATTAGCTCAGAGACTTACAGCTTGGATCAATCTAATGAAAGCAACTGGTAGCCAGGGAGAACTTGTTGATAATCCAATTGAGTATTACGAATATTTATTGAAACTCACAAAACAGGTACTTGTTTGTAGTGACTAGCATTTGGATTGCATAATTCTGTTTGAAAAGGAAATTGAACGTGGTGAACTCTAAATATGCCATAAATTTCAGCAAAATTCAGTTGAATCTTTCAATGGTACTAGAACAATATCTGGAATACTACGGAAGAAGCCTAAAAATAAAAAGAAGAAGGGGAAGAAACTGAATAAAACATCGAATGATACTTCATTGGATGGGAATGAGAATGACAACAAAGATCAATGGGATGAATTACTTGAATTAAGGAATAAGAATCATTTGGAACGCATTGATAATCATGAAAATCGTTTGGACGATGCATTTTTCTGCCATGTGCCAACTTCACCTTACGCTCGAGTTGTTATCGGTTCTGAATCTCAGGAAAAGAATTTATGGTCATTGGAGGGTGTCTTAGCCCAATGCCACATTGATGCCATGTTACGTGCAAATCCGAAATTTTCATTCATTTGCGAAAAACCAGTAGATCATGATGATGAAAAATCAAAATGTTGTCGGAGTTGGTCACCAGCAAATTATGTAGCGTTCCTGTCAAATCGTACTTCATGTTTGGGTGTAACTGAAAGTGATTTGAATCGAGTTGAAACTCTGTTGAGAAGATGTGCATATTTCTATCGGAAACGTCATTTGACTGCTGATTGCGCTGAAGATTTCAATTGTCAAAAACAGGTCCCACATGAATGTTATGCTCACAATGCACCCTATCACCTACTGCATTATCTTCTGGATTCAAACTTCATACAACAAAGTGTAAGGATGCAGTTCGAATTGTTTGATTGCTCAATATTATTTTCTGAATCAATTTTGATGTGGTTCATATATTTCAGGTGGCCCAAAATAATTCCAATGTATCATTGGATGTTGCCATGTTATTTCTTCCCATTGCTGCAAGTGCCAGTAATTTGGATTTTTACAAGAGTATCAACAGTGAAAGTTTATCGTACGGAGATTTTCGTGTCCTTGGGATGGAGTTCGGATTGAAGAGTACATTATTCGATCGACTTCTGGTTTCTGATTCGTCTTTACTGCTATCAGGCTTTGCATTCGTTACGTTTTGCATATGGATTTACACCAGTTCTGTTATCGTTACTGTTGCAACTTTGTTGGCTGTGATATTCAGTCTCGGAATATCATATGCAATTTATACATTAGTTATACGAATAACGTTCTTCCCATTCATGAATTTACTGGCAATTGTGGTTGCAGTTGGTAAATCCAATATCAACTTTGAAAATCATTCTATAATATTTTTTATGATCGAATAATACAACTTTTCAACGATTTCAGGTATTGGCTCTGATGATGCATTCATATTTTGCAAAGTTTGGGAGCAAGATAAACAACAGAAAATATCAAATGGTGGATTGACAAGATTGGTGCAAGAAACATTGAAACATGCTGTTCCTTCTATGCTCGTAACTTCGTTAACAACGGCCGTTGCTTTTTTTGCATCAATTGTTAGTAATGTTACAGCTATAAACTGTTTCAGGTAATGCATAAGCGACAAAACTTGATATCCTCATTGATGATTCCAGTTATCGCTTTGATACTGATCAAGAATTCACAGTTTATTTTCAGGTATGACTGTAATAGCAAATTTCTTCTTAATGATCACTTGGTTGCCTGCGAGTGTTGTAGTCGCCGAACATTGTCGTCGAATCATGCTATCACCAGCTAATTTTATGGTTCGGAAAATTATACGACCTATGAAAGTATTTACGGAAAGAGTATCGGTTGGTTTTGGAAATTTTCTTCTTCGAATGGTTGTGGGTTTACGCTGGCTTTGGATACCGCTTCTCGGCGTAACGGCTCTGGCTAGTGGGATAGTTGTTTTCAGCGTTCCCGGATTGCGTCTACCTGATTCTATTGATTTTCAACTCTTTGATAGCTCACACCCGTTTGAACGATACGACTTGTTATATGCTCGAAGATTTTGGTTCGAAAGACGTGAGATGGTGAGTTTAGTACACGGATGTCGAACATTATAAACGGCAATTTCCATAATTGATGATATTTCCATACAATTTCAGGGGGAAGAAGGTGGTGGATTCTTACCATTGAGATTTGTCTGGGGCGCCAAACCAATAGATAATGGCGATTACTTAGACCCATTATCACGAGGAGAACTGATATGGGATGAGACATTTGATATTTCCAGTGAAAAATCCCAAGTATGGCTCCAACAATTCTGCCAAAATTTGCGCGCGCAACCGTTTTATCATAGCACATTAGGCCCACTTATATCCAACTGTTTCATTGAGTCATTTCGATCGTGGATGACGCGAAGATGTGAGGATGTAATTGATCCCCGAATTTCACGTTCACCATGCTGCGAAGTCAGCAAATTCCCTTATAAACCAGAAGTATTCAGACGGTGCGTTGCCGAAGCGAGTGCTGATCTTTATCATACACCGACATATTTATGGACAACCGGTGGAGTTGTAGCAGGTGGTATAAAATATTCGAAAGAGTCAGTGCGACCGTTTCCACAAATGATTAATGACAATAGTACACCACCAATGCCATTACCAAAAATCATGGCTTTAATCGTCGAGTATGATAGCACATATTCATACAGCTTATCATTTGCGGAGATGGATGAGTTTTATAGTCGCGTTGAAAAGTGGATGCAAAAACAATTGTGGAACGCTCCGCCAGGCATGCGCAATGGTTGGTTTGTCAGTAGTTTGGAGTTTTATGAACTTCAACGTACTCTCTATGATGGCACAATATGGGCTATGGGAGTGTCGATGATTTTAGCATTCGTGGTTTTGGCACTTGTCACATTGAATTTGTTGGTGAGTTTGTACGCAATCATAACAATTGGTGGAGCAATACTCGTAACTGTTGCGGCACTTGTTCTACTGGGCTGGAAACTGAACGTTCTTGAGAGCATTGCAGTGTCGACTGCAATCGGTTTGGCCGTTGATTTTAGTTTGCATTATAGTGTAAGTTATCGCGCGTGCAAATCAGAAAAGAATATTGATAGAGTGAAAGCTGCGTTGGGACAGATGGGTGGGCCCACATTGATGGCAGCAGCAACCAGTGGTGCATCTGGTGCTCTCATGTTACCATCACACGTGTTGGCTTACATACAGATAGCAATATTTTTAATCCTGATCATGAGCATTAGTTGGTTGTATGCAACATTCTTCTTGTGTCCATTATTGGCTGTTGTTGGACCATCGCCAGATTTTGCCCAATTTCATTATGCAAGTTTGAAAAAATACCTACCATGTTTTCGTACAAAAAATGAAGGGAGCACAGATGGAAATAATCAGGGTAATAAAACTAATTGGCGTGATAGACCAGGCCAGGGGATACTTTCAGAATCGAACTTGAGTACGTCCAGTACTGTATGTCAATTGCACTCGACAGAAGTTGAACTTCTTGGTTCCCGTTTACCTCAATCAGAATCTTTGCCTCGGTCACCATCGTCACCATTACTTTATTTCGACCCTAATTATTCTGATCTACGAAATAATCGGAAAAAGTAATTATAAACACATTTACTGCTGGCCATGGAGGTGATTAATGTGTACACATACAATACCTGATAAAAGGTGTCTTGAAAATCTTATATGTAATTTAAACGGATTAATAATTGGTTTTTATCGAATAGTAAATGTTATCTAAGAGCGATCCGCGGAAATGCGATTATAAATTGTGAAAAGTAAACATTCATGAAAGAACACAGATGCTTGCGCGTTTGCTTGAACGGTGGCGATCCACATGAAGTCTGTCCATGCAATGAATTCAATATAATGGAATTGCAATCACGTCAGTGATGATGGAATAATTGTCAACCAATCTAAATGTATTCAAAGTATACGTATTCGCGTATGTTAATATTGTTCTATAAGTGCGAATAGAATTATTTACAGACTGAATTGCTCTTCCAAAAGGGTATCATCATAATTCACAATATTGTTACCCATGTCGAATGAGGACAATAACAATAGTTAGATTCATTCGATGCAACTTTATTGAATCTGAATGGCTGCTATTTTGACATAGTTCACATGTTGAAAAAATGAATCAGTATTTTATGAAATATTATCTTCATTTTCATTCGAGCGATTGATACAAATCATCGGAAAATTATCAGTGTAATAACATAATGTTCGATAAACAATTCTGAGTGCATATTTGAATATTATAGCACAAAATACGCATAAGGAACAAAACAAAAATATTATTCAACACAAAAACGTGTGTGTGGTTGTATGTATCTGCCAATATTTCGAATGAAAAATAAAAAATTTTGTAAAATATGCATTTTTTAATTGACATATACAAATATGCCACATACCCAAAACTATTGGGGTTCAATGTGACAGAGAATTGTCAATCTTTGCGACGACGTTTAATGAAAATTGGATTCAATGGATCGGCTAGCGGACGTTTGACCACTTTGGGATATCGGGGGACGGGTAAGGCCTTGTGAACAGTTTTTTTGCGCATTTCGGCAATTTCCATTCGTTCACGCTGGTTCTTCAATGCAATTTTCTGCAATGAGAAATTTATTTCAATATTCTATCGTCACTGGATTGATGTCCCATCTCACTAACCTTTTTTTCCAATTCCAACACATCTTTTTCTCTTTGGAGTCTCCTTTCTTCACATACCTTCCAAGCGTTCGCTCGTTGTGCAGTTAATAATTTCGGTGAGCGCGGAATAGTTACAGTCCGTTTTTGGTGTGATACTTGGAATGGTTTTTTCTTCCATGACTGGAAATCAAACAACCAATGAATAGTTTATCAAAATCCACAATTCAGTCATCAAAGTTTACCTTCACATCTTGGGGTTTAGGTTGATTGTCCACGTTAACGCTTGGTTTTTTCGCCTGGGGAGCGGGAACTCCTGTTACATCTTCCATTTCCCGGTTCCCAGAATTAGTTCGAATCAATTCATGGTGCGGCTGTGGTTGGGCATGATTTCTGGCTGTGGATTTT
Organism: Meteorus sp. PSUC_FEM 10030008; assembly: GCA_018881525.1. Lineage (NCBI taxonomy): Eukaryota > Metazoa > Arthropoda > Insecta > Hymenoptera > Braconidae > Meteorus > Meteorus sp. PSUC_FEM 10030008. Next base: position 23,023 of record JABMBR010011431.1, on the reverse strand, counting down.
GCTTCAACCTCATTTGAAATATCTCTGTTAGAACGAGGTACAGTCGATGCCGGCTTGGCTGTTTTTTTCTTTGCTTTCACGGGCATCGCATTGTTCACGTGAAGTGGAGTTTGAAACTTTGGTGATTGTTTGGCACGGAACCCATCAGTACTCAATTTTTCACTAGCCATCTATGGATTCCAAATTCATCGTTTGGAATGACTCACGATTATGTGACGATGATAATAGAAAAAAAGATATTGATAAATTTATTTTCAGTCTTATTCCATTGATAATTACTTTTCAAATTGAATTCGTTGGGTTTTGTGATAACGATACTTATCCCCAAGATTATGTCGACAGGCAAAGTCCAATTGTCTCACATCTAATGCGATTATCACCATTTTGTTGATATAACTAATGCTATTTGAATTATTTCATCGCTGTAAGTGAAATTATCGAAGCGACCTTTCATAATTTATACCCTACAGCGATATACAACGAATTAAAGATCAGACTATCATTATCGGACAGATAATTTCACATACTGGTTAGATTGTTAGAAAGTTGTCGTATAAAATTCAGAAATTTCAACAACAAACTCATTAAATGGTAAAGGAATCCAAGCGATTTAAATTAAATGATCAGGATATCTCAATTTCCTATCAGGCTATTTAAACAAAGGTTATTACCTTATATTGTAAACGTGCTCGTTTATGTTCCTGCTTTTCTTTTTCACGCATCTCGAATGAAAATGCATGAACAATTGTAGATCGTCTTCGTTCAGTGCTTTTATTAGCAGAATCATTGTCCACTGGCTTTGTCTAATATTTCATAGGAAATCGAAAGCGATAAGTTAGTGAGGCACGAAGAATAAAACAGTGCATAGGTACCTCAGGAATTAAGTGGGCTTCTCCGAATATATTGTCAGTATTTTCTACTTCTGATGCCTTAAGTGTAGTTTCCTCTGAATCTGACTCAATTCCAGAGATGGACCAATTCTTCAAACAGCTAAATCATTTATGGTGATTCACACTTTGAAATCATGAAGTCTTCGAAAAATTTCAATGATTGTATTATTATGAAACGATGTATTACTTAATTAAACCGTTGGTTCCATCCTTTGACGGTAGTGCAAGTCGGTGATGGTCTGATGGAGTGCCTTGATCAGATTTACGGTCATCTATATCCAAGTGAAAAATAAAAGAAGTAATCAATATGAAGCGGCATTGATTCTACAACAGAAATTACTCGAACAATGATTGAACTATAATATACCGAAAAATGATTCATGTGGATTGGAAATTGACCCGCCAAAGTCGACGAAGCATGGCCCGTCGTAAGAATCCCACTGATTATTTTCGATTTTTATAGACGGAGTTAGATTATTTTGGAAAAGTTGCTGACGTAATGTTCTAGATTTCTCTCCAGTCCCTATCTCTGTATCCTGTTTCAGCACGAGCGGTGTACTCGTTTGCATTTTGATAATAAACTCGATAACTGTAACGAACTGGATGCGGTTTATCAAACAAATTCATCTGAATTCAATAAATACACTTGAAAACCGTATCATTAGTTCAACTTCGAGACAACACATCATACGACTTCGTACAATTATCTGATACGCTCAGTAGTGATATGCATCTGGAGAGGCGCAGCTGAGTACGCTTAGTAGTTAACTCATGGAATAATGTAAACAACAACACGAGACATTTCGAATGTCGCGCCGCAGAGACGGTTCGGTCAACGGAATGAAAGCGTCATGGATACGAAAAGAAAAACAAAAGGATCCATCTAAGTCAACAAATTTTACCGTTTTATGCAAGCACAATTGTGCTGTAGACAAGTATGTTACACATAATCGAAGCAAGATGATATAAAAATTGTAATAATGGAAGACGATTATGCACAAATTGATTTTTTTGCGACAATCAACGATAATCATCATTGGCATGAAGGGCTACAGTTCAAAGTGACGAATGATGTATCATAGATAGTTTGATATTCAATTATCAATGTGAGTATCTTGATGCACAGTGGAAAACTGTACTGAAGGTTGACAAATGTGGAAACTACACCTCAGAACTCTTTGAGATCGATAGTTTTCATAATGGAGAAGAATATTGGTACGAGACTCAGCTCCAGTCGCTGGTTAGAGGCAGTATGGGAACCTGGTACAAAAATGAAAACTTTGCCTGGTGGATTAGATATGATAGACATATCAGGAAATGGTGAGGCGAAGCTTATTGTTGTAGACTTGGGATTCGAAAAAACTGACTCTGCAAAGGTAAGATATCAGATAATTTCAATATGAAAGATTGATAATAAGATGACGGGAGTCAACGTATCAGATAGTTATGAATCTTCATTTTCAGGTTCGAGTGTTCAATGGTAGTGATCAAGTGAGTGAACACATTTTAACAGGACCTTCTTGTGGTGTTGTTGGATTTTATACTGAGAATGGTGAACCTCGATCTGCTGTTGTAGCAGTAGCAATGGGTGCGAATATATTCATTTACAAGAATATGAAACCTCATTTCAAATATTGTTTACCTTTTTTGGATGCTCATCCTAAAGAACGAGAAGTATGATGGGTTTCAAGTACATTATGAATCTAGGTATCTTTATAGGGCAATGAACATTCTCATCTTATTTCAGATTTGGCATAAAGCTGGACTTGATCCAGAGTTCCGAGTGCAATCATTATATGATGATCTGGGATTACTTCTGAAAGAACTTGGAGCGGCTTTCATGTCACCTCGGACTTTGAAGTTTCTATCTCTTGACGAACATTTACGAGTTGAATTTGCTAATCAGTATCGGGGATTGCCATTGACTCGTTTGAATTGCGTTACCACAATCGCAACAATGCGAAAAGATACGTGGGATGATCCAGCGAGTAGTTGTTTGATGATTGGTACCGAGTCAGGAGAGCTGTTAGTCTTAGATCCGAGGTAATAGTCGCAACATTCCCGACAAACTTTCTTTCATCTAATGCTTTATTACTTTTACAAGGTCGTTTGCTCTGGTAGAAAGACATCGTCTTCATTGGCCACCAGTTGCGATTTGTTGTACAGGCCTCTGGTCTGGAGGTGGTAAAATATTCGTAGTATCAAGAGATCGCAGAGTTGGATCTTTGCGAAAGGGTTTGGAAACGATAAAGCTCTGGAACAAACTCTCAGCACCCGCAGTCGCAATTTCTCCTCTGACTTGTGGAGGTGCGGCCATCGTCACTATGGACGGTAAGCTCACGGGATTTTCAATCAAAGGCGTACAGTTATGGTCCATACAACTTCCTGGATTAGCATTGGATATGACTAGTCTACCAGTTCCACAAACTGGTTTATCCTTGCTGGCAATTAGTGTTCCCCGTGTTGGCGTTCTTATTTATGATGCACAACATCACGTCGATACAATAACAACGATTGAACCCATATCAGCAATGAAAGTAAGATTTCTGAATCAAATGCTATTTTTTTGTCGATCTGTTCTGACACGAAATTTTCTAGTTTGGAAAGATGGGCCAAGAAGAACGTGCAATGGCAATGGTTACAATACGCGGTGGGTTATGTGTAAAAATTCTGAAGCGTACTGCGAATTTCAATGCACGTGCACCACTCACAAATAATCCCGCTACAGCGAATCAAGGTAGATTCGTGATACCAAAGAAGACACGATTATTTGTTGAACAATCAATTCGTGAAAGATCTGAAGCAGTCAAAATTCATAATACGTTCCAACAAGGCTTACTTCGATTACGTTTGCAAGTAGCTAAACAAGCACAACAAGTTTTACGTTCACATGATGAAGACGGAGTTCTCCCAATTACTCTGGAAGTGAGTGTATTGGGACTTGGACCAACATATAGTATTCGTACACTTGTGACTAACATTTCCGACAACATGGCAAAACCAGAACTTTTTTTGGTATTTCGGTCTGCTGAGACAACGATCAAACCTCGCGTGATTGATTTACCACTACTTCCAAGTGGAATCCCCATGCCAGTGATTGTGAAAGCGACACCAAAAATAGCAATAATTGATAAAGTTAAAGTACTACTGTGTAGAAAAGGACGAGTTCAGCCAATTACGAGTACATCAGTGTTATTGCCAGTCGCAGAACCTGATATTGAAGTGTAAATATAAAGAATATATTTTTACATAAATATATACGTATGAATGAAATAAATTATGAGCAATTGGGTCTCCGAACAACGAAATATAATTGTATGTTCTGAATAGAATTATTGAATCGTTCATACAAGTCCATACTCATGGTTTCTTTTTCGGAAATTGTAGTATCATTGAATTTTTGAGAAAACGTGAGTTGTTTTCCCAGACATTACTGAAGTATGTCTGATATATATTCATTGAATCAAATTCATATTCTATGGGTCTTCGAAACTCATTTGAGAATTGGTACACATCCTGTGATAGAAAACCATCATCTTTTTTATAGAAAGTCATTTGGAGTTGATTGATATCTTTTTTGAACTCCACTGTTGGATTAATTGGAATTATTTTTGACTTGAGATCTTGATAATCACATCGATGATTCGAATGAACTCACGCATTAGAAAAAGATTAATAGTTAATTTATACTGAGCAATCACTTCGGCGCATGATTTTTTCAACAGTGTAGAATGTAAAATTCATGATGGAGTAATCACATTCGTCTACAGAACTCAAAGTGTGGACATCGATGCTGATCTAACCCGATGATGTCTCATGCTACGTGGCACATGACTATTGGTACTGCGTCTAATTATCCTTCTACCTAAATATTGATCATTCAGGTTGATCCTCGATTTTATTCCCGAAACTATGGAGACATTTTTTAATGGCACCATAGCTTGAAATTCGAATGAGATGCGCGCGCATCTCACAGATCGATTTATGTGCCTATATTCATTTCCAACGGTCACATATTATCTGAAATTCTCTACAATGAAGATTCTTTCTTGATTTCTAAAAGATAAAAATTACAGAATGACACTTTTCCAATGTTGTAAATAGTTTCTGATGTGGTTGAACTGAAAATTCCAATAAATTTACCTACAGACGTTAATGCTGGTTATGATAATTCAAATAAGGTCAACCGGAAACATCTGTGTCTGCCCGCGCATCCATATATTATTGCCCGCTCTTTTCACGACAAACAACTACTCCAACCGTCACACCACGGTGCAGTTTTTTGGCGCCAACAAATTGCTATACATCATATTGTTATAATTTTGATAGAAAAAGGTTGAATAAAAAGTGAGTAATACATTTCCTTGAATCTGACAAATATTTAATGTTCAAAAACATGGTTTGGTGAACATACGTTGGATCTAGCACGTGAACTTCATATGACTTAACCTCAAATACCACTTTTCAGTGCCGCCAAAGAGAGCAATTAAACGTCCATCTCCAACTGAGGAGAAGGAACTGAAAGCTCCTAAACAAATGAGGAGGAAACTAGGTGAGTTTTCGCATACATTTTCACCAAACAAACTTCATCATTCACATATAATAATTAACTTTCTCATTGATAACTCTGATATGGTATCGGAGAATTGAGGTTATTTCGACATCTCATTCTTGCAAAATGGTTCTAGAGCTTCTTGTGAAACCTGACTTGCGAACCATCCCAACGGGTGGTGTAATGTTGTCAGTTGGTCAGGGTGACACTGGACAGCTTGGTTTAGGTGAAGATGTCATGGAGAAATCTCGTCCAGCAGTGATATCAGGATATACTGATGTAGTAATGATTGCTGCTGGTGGTATGCACAATGTCTGTTTGACAAAATCAGGCAAAGTTCTGACTTTTGGTTGCAATGATGAAGGTGCTTTAGGACGGGATACCACGAAAGAAGGTTCCGAAACTTCACCTGGTCAGGTTGATCTTGATGATACAGTAATTCAAGTGACAGCAGGTGATTCACACAGTGCTGCGTTATTAAGCGATGGCCGAGTATACGCTTGGGGATCATTCAGGGTTGGTTATTTGTGAAATTTGTCATAATGAACATATTTCTGGTAGCTTTATTTCATTCATTCGTGAAAAATGTTACAGGATTCACATGGATCGATGGGTTTAACCGTTAGAGGCAATGAACGCTTGCCAATAGAAGTATTACCAGCAGTAAAAGTAGTAAAAATAGCATCAGGTGCTGATCATCTTGTGATGCTGACAGAGAGTGGTAGAGTTTACACGTGTGGCTGTGGTGAACAAGGACAATTGGGTCGTGTTGCATCACGAACCGCTGATAGACACAATCGTCATGGAATGATCAATCTTTTGACGCCAGGATTGGTAGAATTCAAAGTAACGAAGAAACTCCACTTCAAAGATATTTGGGCGGGACAATATTGCACTTTCGCGAAGGAATATACTAAAGGAGATATTTATGTTTTCGGTTTGAACAATTATCATCAAATAGGTTAGTTGACCTATTCTTAATGATTACGCATGATGTAGCATGATTCAACATGTATTTTAATTCATCGTTCGCTTTGTGAAACAGGCCTTGACGACACTGTTCCATATTTCCATCCGAAACTGTCCAAAACTTTCAACGGAAGACAATGGCTACATATTAGTAGTGGTCAACATCATACCCTTGCATTGGACGATGATGGCTCCATTCATGTTATGGGTCGCAAAGAATATGGTAGGCTTGGACTCGGACCTGATTGTTCTGATGCAAAAGAGCTGACGCAACTTGAGAATTTTGGTGATGCGAAATTCATTGACATTGCCGCTGGTAGTGCACAATCATTCGCTGTTAATAGTGTTGGTAAGTTCCGAAAAATTTCAAATTGAGCCATGTGTAAGCCAGAATTGATAATTATTAATTGTGAAACAAAATTGTTTAGGACAAATGTACGCTTGGGGTATGGGCAGTAGTGGACAACTGGGAACAGGCGAAGAAGATGATGTGGATGTACCAGTTTTAGTAAAAAGTAAACAATTAGAAGGAAAAAATGTTGTTCGGGTTTCGGGCGGCGGACAACATACACTAATTTTGACAACTCCGCGTTCGGTGAAAGAGAAAACGGCTGGTTAACTACATGTAACTGAATTCAATTATTATATCTAATAATTGTAATCAAATTCAAGTGCCACAAACGTAAAATAATATAATAATAAAATTTATATGTACTGCAGGCTAATGCCTATTACAAATTAGTACGGATCTGTACAATTATTAGTGTTCCAACATTTGCAAAATTTATATTATCTCAATTGAATACTCACATATTGCCTTCGATTACTGAAATATTGTTCATGCGGTGAAAATATCAGAAAATTCGATTCATGCTTTACTTGTTGAAAGTCAGTTAATTGTTCTTCCTGGATATTACATTATAAAATTTGCATATGAGAATCGACTGCACATAAAATGTAGCATCTACACTTCATCAAGGAATGTAAACACTACATTGTATATTTACATCCAGTCTGTAACTGCAGCTTCGAAAATGTAGGTAAAAATATGTTTGCTAAAACTTCTATGCAATTTTTACAATGAATCTGTCGATATCGTGTCATGCAAGTATTGATTTTTTGTTAATAATAAGCAATGGAAATATCGTTTTTTTTTTAAGTTTGACTCTAAGTTTCTCAGCACTATCCTGTACTTTGTTATTGTGTTCTTATGGGAACAACGAAATCAATAATTCAAGTGAGAATTATGCAATAAGCGAGAAAAAAATATGTTCACTGACTTTTTGGATGGAGAGTCGTACAGTGTTGTGAATCATGTGTGATACATTTCATGTACATAAACTAACTTTTTGTTTCCCGATTTGACATATTTGAACTCATCGGAGAGCGATGAATTTCGGAAAGGTCAAAACTGGTGTTCTTGACCATGATGAAGTCAGTAGAACTTTTTTGTATGGGTAAAGAATAGTTAGATAACTGATTCAAATGTATGAATGTGATTAGGAGGGATATGGAAAGTACTTTGTGCATTGTCCTCAAGACTGGTACAAATTGAGTGGACACAGAAGTGAATGACCTTTTTTTGTACGAGTTATGTTTTACAGTACAAAGTCTTATGATGGAGACTAAGTTCTTCATCTCCTGCAAAGGGGTTGAAGAACCAGATACTATTTTGTTTTTTTTTCTCACGATATAATAATGATAGTTATCAATCAATTCATTGTTTTGGTTTAACAATGTTAATGTTTTTTTCTCATCTATATTTTCATTAATAAATAAATGAACCAAATTGATACTTTTTACAGACTCAAGTTTATTCGTAACATTTGTACTAAATATAGAACGCGTCTACAATACAGCATGTCTGCATAGAAATCAATCTACAATTGTGCACACTCATAACTTGTGTTTTTATCATTTATTCTCGAATAACGAAAAAAGAAAACCTACGTCTATTTCCAAAGCTTATAAAATGCATTTATATTCCTCAAATAATCCTTCCCTCATTCTATGATTGTGCACCTTCGGCTCTTTGTTGTTCATTCATTGAAATTTCTGTTAATTTCTTGCCAATTTTTTCATGGACATCCAAATATTTAGCAACACAGCGATCCAAACAAACTGACTCGCCTTTTCCTAAATCAGGTTCAGAATATTTCGGTAATATACATTTTCTGTGACATGCCGCAGTCATCCTGTTATACATATCCGACATCATCTCAATCTCCAACTCTTGTACTAATTTTAATTTGGCTTCATCCAATTGTGGTAACCCCGCCATGTTAATTTTTCAGTTTTTTATCCTCGTTTATATTAGTTTAATTCAGCACTCCAATATCCAGTACTCTCTTCAAAGTCTTCAGTTCAAATCGCTCGTGTTTAAGTTGGTACTTCCAGTAATTTGTTTTGCACGTTTCCTAGCGTTCATATCTCTCTGACGTCGTTTAACAACAGACACTCTCGAAAGATAAAATGCTGTCATACCAGCACTAATTATGACAGTCCTGAAAATAAAGGGAAAATCGGAAACTGTATTTTGAAGTATATATCAAACTTCTAAGGAAATCATGCGAAAGACCGAAAGTGAGGTTATGATCAATGAGAACGAACTTCAACATAAATGATAAATCGTAACTGTGGTGTGCTACTTCATCAAGTACATACCTACCATGCTGCCGCTATTTTTGATAGTTTCGATTCGAACATGTTTTATAGTGATGACTATTTATTAAAAGTTCAGATTATTCGCATAGGAACGAGGTAACAGGTTAAATACGTAACATGCGGATAATGATGCGGGCGGACTGGAAACATGTGGGAGCTTCCAATGAGCGCCTCTCACGATTAGACGAACATCCACTACCGTTTTCTATTTGCGCATGTCGGAAATCGATGAATAATTCTTTTTCAAATAAAACAGACATTCACGTAATATTGTGATATTTAAAACTGAAGAATACATACTTTTGACTTATTGCATTGTTAGAAATTATCTCAATACAAACGAATGTATATATGTGGTTCGAAATAATACAGTCCCAAATATGAAATATGCCGGAGCAAGATGGCGACTAAGAGCTTTGAATTTCCCCGCATTTTTATGCAGCGTCATCTACGTCGTCATGACAACACTCTGTGCACTCTCCCGATGATTTCAAAAGTTTTCAAAACTATATACATTCATATTATTCACAGTGTTAATGAATTACAGAGTTGAGAATCAGCACTTTGAATCATTCATTTGATAATGCAAAGACACATTCAGTACAATACAACATCATGAAATAAATTAAAACAAGTGCTCAGTTTTCAGTGAACAATTCAAGTGTTCAACAATCTCAGTTTGTCATCAGTGACGTTGCAGCTTTTTTATCACCACCTACATGCCCACTTATCCACACGAGTACATATCGACGTGTATCATCCGGGATTCCACATTATTGGGTAAGTCCTAATGCAAAAACATGCAACAAAGAACATCCATTCACAAACGATCATCCCATAGATCGAAGAAAAACCCAAATTTTTCGCACCATCATAATCCAGTCATATAAAATTCCCAATTAAGCATCATAACCATGAAATTGAATATGATGAAATTGCCAAGTTAGTGAAACTTTGAAAAACCTCATATACCTAAATATTCTCATCCCGCCATAAGAATAAAGGGGAAACTCTATTGCGAGAGTTGGAAATCGAGCGTGCGGGATAATCATATGAAAAGAGAGAATCGCAGCAGCCACTCCTGCGCTGCTAGGCGACGCGATCCGTGCAAAAACGTATTCGGGATAGTGAATTGATGGTGTTGGTGACGAGACGAAAGCGCAAGAGAGTCCGATCTGATAAACAGAGAAGCTGAATACGGCTCTGTAATTTCATACAAGAGAAAATAGGGGTGGTGAGAAAAGGGGAAGAGAGAGCATTGCGAATTCGCGCAGTGGATCCACGCAGATACGTAGACTATATAGGTTGGTTCAATGACCACCGCCCTGTTCTCGTCCAACCCCAACAACGTTCAAGCAACAGCAGCGGGGGTTCCCGGCACATATACATATACATCAATGTTTAGTAGTAGGTATACAGAGGTTATGAAAACCGGCATGTGCATGTGTCTGTGCATCTCCGGGATCGCGCAGAGGGAGCCACGTTGTCGTTTGCGAAAAAAGGAATGAGAGAAGCAAAAATGCGAAATGAAGGGGAGTGTGTGTAAGAGGGTGCATGAGAGCAACAGAGCTGGGTACACATTGTCTGTATATATGAGCAACAGAGGAGGGAGATAGCAAGAGTGGGTATGGTATCCATTGAGAGAGAGGGCGAGAGAGAGAGGGGCAGTAGGTGGTGAGAGTTGAAACCACCCCCTTCATCGAGGGCGAGACGCAGCAGCAGCATCGAGCCCAGTTCCGTCGAGTCCAGGGGTAGAAGCTACTGGCCGCTTGTCTGCTCCCTTCTTTCGCTAGTTTCATTTATTTCCGTTTTAGTTAAATAATTTTTGATTCCATTCGAATTTGTTCTCAATTCCAAAACAAAATATAGTCCGTGATTCAATGGTATATTCACACATTATTATATGTGTATATATTTACATATACATGTATGTATAAATAAATCTTGAATATTCGGCATATGAGAAAAGAATTGATGGAGAGTTGATACGAGGAGTAACAGAATATTCCACGAATAAAAAGTAAACTCAATTTTGCGGTGCGTTACAACGCGTTGTATCAATCAGTTCATTTCTTTCTGTCGTATTTATATGAGATTTTTATATACACATACATTTTGAATTATATAGACGTATGTTTAAGCATACATATATAAAAATATTTGTATATGTGTGTGTTCATTTATAGATGCGCTTATAAATAGAGTGTGTACATAAATGTAAAGAGATTAGTCGGTATACCTACAAATCACCATCACCACCGTCATCCACTCCCTATTTTTGAGGGTAGTGGCGTTCGCGAAAATTCGAACAGGTGTAAATTGTTATATTACCATAGACAATATTCTACGAACAACTGCACGTGCCCACGTGGACTTTTGAGAGACTTCATTTCAGGTATGTTTTTGTTTTGTTTAATGCTTTTCATTGTTATGTGTAATTCAATTTATTTATATTTGTGAATAATCGAGTTGTTAGAATTATTATTACACTTTTGCTTTATTTTTATACAACTGTTTCAACAACAAAGAACTGGTATAAATAGGTCGTAGTCAGTATACAATTATATTCATATGTATGTTTGTATATTCTTTTAACTCCATTTACATGATGGGTGGAAAATGTGGCAAAGACAGTAGGGGAATGAGAGATAGCGGACAAAAATACGGTTACTTGAAACAGAAGAATAAAAATATAAAGAGAAATGTAAATGAAAAGGGATATATGAAAGACAACTGGTGCACGAGAGAACTATTAAAGGGGTGGAGCCTGAGGGTGGTATTTTATAATACTCCATGTTTAAACATCAGACTTAAAGCCGTGGAACGTGTATTTTTCTTTTATTCCATAAATAAATTCAACATGAAGAAATGAAAATAATAATAAATAAAATTTTTTGTGTAAAAGGAATGAAAAATAAAATTTTGTTCCTCTTTCACTCGACTCACTTGGGTGTTATTTAATCCTTCCTTGAGGATTAATATCCGGCTGTTGAGATACTTTATATACCAGTATAAAATCCGTTATGAAATTGAATGAATTTAGCAACAAAAGTGTCGGTCAAGGTTTAAATATTTCACTTTATCAATGTCAAATCGAAAGGTAAAAGTGAATATCAATTCTATCTTCGTAGTTTAACATGACGGTCTGGTGATTTCCTCGCGACCTTTGCTCTATTCTTGCCTGTAGCCACATCTAAACCTCCTCGTGTCAGCTGATTAAAATCGATAATGGCCAAACGCGGTTCAACTGAATGTTCTGATGCTGTTCCTGTTGTTGTTGTTGTTGTCATTATGAGAATATTAGACTTTGTGGCATCGATCGGTGATGGTTGTGGTGCCCCGGGGCTACGATACCTGTAGCTCGGTGGGTTCTTGCCATTTCCCGTTCCAATTCCACTCCCGGTTCCAGGTCCACTGTTTATTCGTGTACCACTCATCGATCGGTAACGCGAGCCAGACGGCAATTCAACTGCATCTTCAATAAAATACCTGAAAGAAAAATGAGGGATGATATTCAAACCCGATTGAACATTGAAGTTTATCTGAAGAAAAATCACGTCTCATCCCGTTAATTAAAATATTTCAAGATACTTGAACTCCCCAGAATTGTTGATATAAAATCGACATTAAATTTAAGTCTTGAAGTTAAATAAACCTGAACTTTATCGAACTTTTTTCATCAATTGAAATAATGGAAAAGCAACAAAAAAAAATGAAAACTGAGCTCAATGTGAAATTGGGGATTGACTGCGGATAGGATGAAGAATTGAGCAGGAAGGGGGTGAATGATAGGGTGGGTCCTGGTTTTATGTACATATATGTTGAATTGAAGTCTCACTCGTGGATGCTGGCTAGATGCAACGGCGCAGGCGTCCTGGCTGTCCGGGGTCGTGGATCCCGGGGTTGCCGATGCCTCTGTCTGGATTGACGTCCTCGCTTATTTGATGGTTGGTCGGGCAGTCCCGAGGGTATCAAACCTGTCAGTTTGTAATATTCCATGAGGACACGAGCTAAATTACGTCCAACTCGGTAATCTGAATGAGCAAAACAGAAAAATTTGATACAATAATCGTCAAGGAAAAACAAAACCTTGGCAATTCTCCAAAGCCAATGAAAAACAGAATGAATTCCCACTTTTGGGGAAGAATGAGTCTGAATGCAAGGATACAACTTTCTTCAGTATATGGAAGTAGTCCAGGTTGTCCTTTCCTATAATATCCATACATGGATACTTGTATAGTATAACAATTGACATGTTCACTTAGAATTGAACACAAATGACGCCGGGCAGTTCCTGCTTTATGCGGATCTTGATTGTACATTGTATTACCAGGTTCATAATCATCAGCATGTTGTGCCAATAATTTAGGTAGGACAATATGTCGCTCGTACCTGAAAGGCTGACAGCCATTTGATTTAGTTCAAAGTATTAATTACCATGTATGAATATCATTCGAATAAATTCACTGTCTTTTTTTACCTGTATACATCGTCATAAGTATTACCATAAACGAATAGTCCCGTGGCATTTGTGTGTGCATGCAAATCTAAAATACAATCCAATGGAATATTAGCATTTTTATCCAACGATTCGAGTAATGTACGTGTCGCTGAAAGCGTTGGATGAATCCATTCTGATATTCGATTCCACGCTCTATTCAAATCCATTCCCATTAATGACGATCTGATAAATGAAATTTGCATTCGATTATGTTCGTCACGCTGTAGATTGAAGTTTGATCCATTATTGAAATGAAAAATTTATTATTTTAATGTACTTACCGATAATTCCCAAGGAAGACTCCATCAGGATTGAGCATTGGTATTATTTTGAAGACAACATAATCACGTAGAACTTGAGCAATTGGATGTGGACTAACTAGGAAATCCATCAGTCCTTGACAAACAAAGGACGATGGGGATTCACCTGGATGTACACGACTCAGAATTGTCACAACACGTCGTGGATGTTCTTCAATATTATTATCACCAATTGTTATCAATTCCACTTTTCTTTTTTGTATGGAAGACGTTAATGTTTCACGTTTAACTGATGAACACTTAGTACAAAGATTGTCCAAATAACCAAGGCATCTCGTGTATGAATATGGATAAGTTAATGCGAATTGATAAACGTCATCTTCACGATCGAAATTGAATGTAAATGTTAACACATGATGATTCTGATGATGCGGTGATCTATAATAGTAAACTTGTTTATGTGGTATTCGTTGCCATTTTGCTTTACTCGTTGATTTCACCAGTGGTGTCATTCCCACTTTGAATAAATTCTTACTTTTTGATATGTTCACAATATTGAATATTACACGTTGATCAGCACGAACATTATCAACAGTGAAATTAAACCACAATCTCAAACGTGGACTGCATGTATCAGGTCGGATAAATAGATCGTACTCATATTCTGACACTAAATCAACACGTCCTAAATTTCCCGTTTCGAATGCAGCATCAAAGCAGAGATGACCCTTTTTTGCTTTGCCACTGTGACCTGGTGGACGAATTATCAACCGACTGACATTGCCAAGACCACCTTCACCATCACTGTCATCACTATCTGCAAGTTGAAAGAAAGGGAGAGATGAATAGCAAATGAAAATTTTTATTTGGTATGAGTCGTCAAATTTAGCTATTTCCTTTTTTCAATATCACGATTGAGAGTTGAACTTTTGCGTGTGGTTTTTTCTTTTTATATGCGCGTAGATATTGACAATACGATGATGAACAGACATGTTCAATGACACAAATAATTTTTTTCTAACTTTTTCATAGAGAAATGGAAAAATTAGTTTCATCATTAGAATCGGAAGAGACGTGACAATTCTGGCAGGATCAAAAATGATTTATCATTCGTATACATGTCATAGAATAAACATGAAAGAGGAATAAGTGAACATAGGAAGAAAAAAAAAGAATAAATTAGTTAGACACTATGAATATTCGTTTGGGGACATGTATAATAATGGGTCGATTAAATGTCGTTGTGCTGCGTGAGAAGAATTTCCCTCAGTGCAATTCGTCCCGCGGAATTAGATATCCCTACGTGAGATGGGGAGAAAATGTGAAAGGACACACACTAACAGCCAGACAGACAGACACACACACACACACACACAACTTTATACTCATATACTCCACGTACAGTCACTCAAATGAAAGAGAGAATGGGGACCACATGCAAAAGTGGATTAAACGCGCCGTAGAATAATCGCTTTAACGACGCACGACAGGATTCTGTGGTATACAGAGTGAAAGAGAGAATGGAAAAAAAAAAGTGAGAACGAAAGAAAGAGATTGTGAGTAAAGTAGAATGAGAGTTTGGCTCCACCCCAAAATTGGCAGTGACTTTTATAGAAATTTAGTGAAGTAGCAAAATTCAATAGCAATCGTGAACTTTCACATGTCCGCAGAGTGCACCCAATTGACTTTTTATATTTGATAATGAAACCTGGGAAAAAAAAAGACAAGAGCGTTATCAAATTTCTATAGAATTCCTTTCTGGCTTCACTATCTGTTCACGAAAAAAATTTTATTCTTTTTTCTCATTGTTCTACTTCATTTCATTTTGAATTTCCCGAAAAAGTTTCTTTGTTTTCTTGTTGATTAAAATTGATTAACTAATTTCAACATAACTAACCCGCTTTTTGATAGAGACTGGTATGTTCCAATGGATCACGACCATCCATATTTTTTGGACAGAGAACTATCAATAGATTTTGTATCTTCTGATAAAGAAGCTGTTTGGCAACGATTCGCGGCAAGACACGGTACGATACTGATGGGTATGAAGCCCGCGAATAGTATATAAACCTTTTGTTATATACCACATGTTCGTTTCACCTCGCATGGGATATAAAAGCATATACTGACGTGAGAAACATACCGCACACCAAGTTGAGGATCGCGTTTCGGTCAATCTCCCAGTTAGATTCGTGTTTGTGTTTTGACACCTTATTTTCCAAAAACGTGTTGCAAAATCCGATGGTTAATATTCATATAACAATATGCATGCATAACTCTGTGATTATTAGCGTGGTGAAACAATTGTCTAATCGATTTTACAATTAATACAAACCAAACTTTATTTGTATTCAACTTTCTTCACATAATTTAATTGCGATTGAAAAATAATTGAATCAAATGGTGAAGAAAGTTTGATTATGAAAACATTTCAGTTCTAGTTGAAATTTAATTGGGCGAATGAATTAAAATCGTTCATTGTATGAGAATGAATAGTAAACAATGGAAAGTAACCTGTTGATTCAATATTTTGATTGAAGTTCAATGCGATAAATTTGATTTTGTTATAAAGATTTAAAAAGAGCGATTGTAATGACCTCGTTGATGAAATAGCTTTTGGGTTTAGACACGGATCACATCAGTGCACGAGCCATCAATTGAAAAAGCGTTCCGTGATGTCATGCGAACCATACATAGACACACGCTGGAATTATATATATACATATATATAATACAACGTCATTTTACCAATCTTGAGTCACTTATTTTTCGTGCTACTTCGAGGTGCCATCCTCACAAAGTACAGTGTGATCATGTGCAAATAATATTTTTTCACATGACAGGGATGCGTCACGAATGAAACAGATTTTCGTACCTTGTCATTTTTTTGTTGGTCTACTTGAGCAAAAGAAATTAGAGACGATTGTGTTACAGAGAATAAATTGTCCTAGTTCATAATTAGAAGTCCAACGCAGTCACAATTATCGTCTGTGTAATGACGTGACGAAAAAATTTTCAATTTTTGATGAATCGATTGTTCGTTTACTGAAAATTCATTTGATCTGACTTCAGTAATTATAGGCAATTCTACCGATTAATAAATTTTCACGCCCAAATAAAGTCGTTTATTGAAACCGGTTGTGTAATGCGTTCGTCTTACTGAGAAATTTTCTTTTTTTTTGTCCTTTGTCATATTTCCAATGTAGTGCAAGAAAGTTAACGCGTTTTGAACTGAATGTAAGTCCATCTCTGAAATGAGTTCGAAATTTGTTTTGATCCCACAGTGAAGTGAATCGAATCGAGGGCTGTAATACCTTTGTTCGTTGGGGATTTGATTCACTTGACTTCATTCTGTTACAACAGAATTAAAAGACGAAATGGACTCTTCAACAACTGGATGACATTGGTGAACTTTTCAATTTGCATCCGATCATTTTTTTTTCAAGACAGTCTTACATAAAATATGTATTCAATACGTCTTTATCAATCTTCAATTGATTGATATAGATACATGTTCCACCACCCCTTGAAATTTTACATTTATTCACTCGCGAGTTTTCTTGGGCGATAATTGAAAGGGACGCGCGCCTGTAAAAAGTTGGAATAAACGAGTCGAAACTTTTTTTGTTCCATCTCCAGGTCCTCGATAAAATCGCAATTTAAATAACGCGATTTGTATCCTCCACCTTGCACCCTCTCACATTTCCACTCATTCTTCCACGTAACGTTGTTTTTTTCTTTCCCCTTTTTAATTCGCTGTTGCAATCTGAAAGTTTCACATCGTTATCGGAGTTTATTTGTTGGAGTTTGAAAATGAGAACGGCGCAGCCAAACGGAGTTTTGGGGAAAGAAAAAAATCAAAAATATTCGAATGTATTGAATTACGCGAGAGGGTTTTACTGAAAGAACAGAACAATGAGGTTCTGTAACTCCGTGTTGAATTTATCAGTGTACCTACAATTTTTAACGACTGCCACAAAGATATTTCATTCAAATTGAGAATTATGACAACATGAACATAACGACACAGCAATTTTAATGCAGAACTGAATGGAAACCAGGGCAATTACTGCGTTAGACATCAAGTAAAACAAATTCATTGTCCATCACTCCAAAAAAGGTGTGAATGCAGATAAAGGAAAAATAAAACGTTGAATTCCCCTCTTCACATCATAAATTAACACACTCATTCCTCAATAATAACAAAAAGAGAATCTAACGAGTTTTCATTAAAACATTTTGTCAACTCGATGAAAATTTCCATATCCATTCATGAATTAACATGACCGAATAAATTGCCAATGATATTTCAAAATCAAATACAAATTTCCATGCAACAATTAAATCCACAGCGGAATTTTTGAATATTAATGAACAAATTATATAAGAAGTTCTCAACATATCACACAATGACAGAAGAAAAAAAAAGATTTACCGTTATTATTCGTTGCATTTTATGCATTCAAGTTCCTATATCCACCCCTACATCCACACGAACACAAATGTTAACAGAGATAAAACCAAATCTCCCATACCGACTGAGTAACCACTGTAAAATTCTCACGGCAACGTGAATAACAATTTCTGAACGTACACAACAGGCATTTCGTGACTGCGCGAATAAACCAATCTACAATTGCTATTTCGTGTTATTGTTATGTGAGAAAAGCGATATCGATACTCTTACACCCTTACGAGCAATAATGGTATAAAGTCATGTGTGTGAATATGACAATAAATCTGATGGATGTTATGGCAATGAAACACGACTATATAACTGAATGGAACGAATTCATATCTCCATACAATTCCTCTATTATAATCTATAAATAAAAAACATGCTGTATAATATTTTATTTTACATTTTTACTCACCAGAATTTGCGTCCGACATGTTGGAATGCGTCGGGAAAACGTCAAGTACGATCACTGATGAGATACTAGTGGAAAAGTACGTTCAACTTGGTGACACTTTGGTAACCAATCCCTAGCGCGTTTCCATTGGTTTGTTGAATCGATATATGTAAATACTACTGTGACACAGTAGTTTTTAACAATATAGATTCTTATTATTTGAATTTGTCATATACTGTTGATTATATTGAGGGAATATACGAAAAGAAAATGATAACGTATCGATAAACGGCGTATCAATATTTTCTTTTTTGTGAAAGTTTTTCGGCAATTCAATATATCTCGGTTTAAATAAAAAAAGAAAAAAAGGGAATTCTATACATTATATAGCTGAATGAATTCGTGATCGAGAATGTGTGAGTGCCGGATTGGAATATCAGATAGAGCACGAATGCACCGTTTTAGCCAATTCACTGTCTGTCTCGATCTGAATTTTTCTACTTACAGTATAGAGTTGGTAGTTTTCTAGGTAATTTCCAACCAATTCGACCAATTCGCTCGAATTTTTTTCGCATCTTTCATCAAGATGAATAATTTTAGGATCCATGTGGATGATTTGCGGAAACTTTTCTGGAATTATCGACTAAGCAATTTGATTCTTTTTCTACGTTTAATCTTTTTCTTATTCTTTATTTTAGAAGAAAAATTGCGTACTGAACAACGCGATAATCCATCCGATTCTTTTGTTCAAGTGTTCCATTGTATTCTCTCGTATCATTCGCATTTACTACGAATATCGCATATGAGAAAAAAAAACATTTTATATTTTTCAGTATTTAGGGATGAAATCTCGAGTGCTATACGAGTGGAATTTTTTTTTCGTTAAATGCTGCAATGAAGATGCATTGTTGATTTTTTTTTCGAGTTTCCTTCCCCCATTACATACACATTTAACATATTCACTTAAGTGCACTTATCTTACTAGTCGAACGCAACATGAATATGATAAAAAATTGACTAAAAAAATTGAATTCGAAGTTGGGAATTTTTTTGCTTAATGTGTCATCTCAGTATTCCATCAATTGGTATCAGAGGAATCTGCAATGAATAAACAAGAAGAATTTAATCTATCAAAATAGATTATTAAATGATTCTATTGGATGTCGAAATTTCTCCCGCAATTTTGAATAGCTGTAATTAGTGAAATTAACGTAGACAAAGAATTTTTCATCGATACTACTCTGCTCATTTGCCATTTTGGAAATTGCGCATGTGCAATGTGAGACCCCGCCAAGTTAGGGCGTGGGTTATGCGACAGAGTGGTTGTACGTCGTTATATCCATGGCGCTGAGAATCACAGGGATGAAATAACGACGATGACGATAATGATAATGATAGAACCAGTGGTGTTTCGTGGTAGTTGATGCGCTAGGCGGGTTGGAAAAAAGATAAATGCATATCTATACATATATCAACGCTTGCTGTGTCGCAAAACATGGGCGCAGTATGTAACAAGACGTAAAAATAGAAGAAAACTAAAGTAAGAACATGAGCGCGCGCTGTCGAGAGAATGAATGACTGGGTGCACGCCAACAGGATCGATAATCGAAACTTCCCCTTAGTGCGCCCGCTTCGCGCCATACTCTGTCTCTTTACACCCTCCGTATATTCACTGTGACTCCACCCCGGTTTGTGATCCCCGTCAGCAGTATCGTAGCAGGTCGTTTCACATCGAGGGAAAAAATAAAAAAAAGTTATCACGATGATAATTTTTTTTTTCTCAATTTTTTACCAGAATAAATTGAAAAATTTATCTGCTTCTTCTATAGTTCTCGTGAATTTATCCACCAAGATTATTCATCGTCCAATCACAAATACCATCGTAAAATACAAAATTCTCCATCCGAATAATTAATGATAAATATTTCCACGATAAAACAAAAGTTTTATCACCATCATTTGCATAAATTCAGCATGTAAAAAATTTTTAAAAGCAAAACTAAGTAACACAACGTCGTGGAACAGCTGTTGATAGAAGAAAAAAAAAAAGTAAAAATGATCATTTATCAGTTGCACTCTAACGTGTGGTAAAAGGGTTAAAATTGTCGAGGGATGAAGATAATGTTAGAAAGCGATTATCTGTGTGCATGGAGGCCAAAAGAGTCCTGACCTTACACATAGTCTCTCGCACCCTCCTCTATATATATCCACATTCTTAATATATCTATAGGGCAAGGGATCGAATGGCATATAGCGTATGCGAGAGGGATGTTTTAACACATTGGATAAACCAATCCCTTGGTAAAAAAATTTTTTTTTTACCCCTTGTACGTACGTCACTGAGTTTCACCCTTCTCGTCAACTTTGTTTCTTCAAGCTCGTCAATTCACCATTCCGCTCACTCTCCCTTGTTTTCTCTCTTCACACGGACAATAAATGCACCTTTGCCGTATTCCTCTGACTTCCCTTTCGACTTTTTTTTCTCTGTATCAAATGCCCACACATTTTTCTTCTCTTCTATCTGACTTTCAACATCTATTACAGACATATGATAATATTTCAAATATAGTTGGGTAACACAGCGTGGCACCACCACTCTTAATGTCCTTCCATTATTCAGATTATCATATTTATCCATCGCTCGTTATATTATTTACATGTACACACATATATACAGACACACGCACACACATATATATAGATACATCTCTATCGTATAAACCATCGTACCCTCAATTTCCATATTTATTCCTCTCAACAGGGGATGAAATTATGTCTCGGATAATCATTGAGAAAATAATATTCATCCTCGTTGACTTTGCTAAATGAGCATCACCCTCATTCCGGCTTTCTACTTATTAAGGGAATGTGTTAGTAAAAATGAAATGATGAAAGAAAAAAAAAATGGGAAACCATCGTGATATTTTTTATTTTCTATGTGGGTGGAATGAACGCAAATATGACGAAGGAATTTGTGAATCGTATCGGAAAGTTTCTCGTAATGTTTCACATGGTTGTAGTGAACACATATAGAAATTGCTTAGCACCCCCGGATTACTACCCCCCCGCCATCTTGACAATTCTCGACACGCCCGCGCTTGCGTTCGTCGAGCTCTCGATTCTTCATATTCTTTTTTGTTCCCACTTTGTCGTTTTATCATTTGCAAATGTGAGTGGAAGCGCGTGCGCACATGACTCGAGGGTGTTTTGCAACCCCTCACTATTGGAGTTCGTATGTATATGTGTATCGTGTGCTTTTTATTTCCTTGCGCCAGCGCAGAGACAATGAGAAAACCCACTCTCTTGACGAACAGGCGCGTTAGGTCTTGGGCGTTTTGGGGGTGTACAACTGGTTGGTTCGTATTCGTTCAGACCGTCAGTTTAGTTACCGCACCACATAAGGCATTGCGTTGTAGACACCGTTAACCCGCAATATATTATTACCTTACTTATATTCATTAATTGATTGATTAATTAATTCATTCGTTTGTTCTCGTACGTTGATCCTTCCCAAAGAAAAGAAAAAAAAAGAGACAAAATTAACAACAGTAAATATTAAACTATACCAACATACACACAAGTCTATTGTTCATGTGAAAAAGCGAGAAACGTTTACACATAAAAATTATTAAAATTTTCTATCTATAGTTTTTTTAGTTTGTCGCGCGTGTTTTCAATTATTTTGTTTTTTTTCCCTTCATTTTTCTTTATTGTAGAAATTTTATTCTCTTCTCTTGACATTAAAAATAACTAAACGATAATTTTAACAATTTTTTTTCTTCCACCACCATCCACTTATACCTTATTCCCCGATTTTTTAATTCTATATAAATCCAAATTAAAAACATATTTCCAAATTCAATCACACCGCTATTGTGGATTTTCATCATCGGGACTATACGAAACAGTTAACAGACACTGATTCCAACAATACTCGTGACGACACAAAGAATCGTAACGAAAGAGAGAAAAGATATTTTTATCAAATTTATCAAATCATTAATTCTCACATTCTTCGTCACATGTTATCACGATAATATAATGTTCAATTGTTGACGAAAAATTAAAAAGAAACCAGAAAAAAAAATTGCAAACGAAAAAATAAAAAAAGAGGGATAACAAAAAGAAAAAAAAAACGGTGACTACGTGCAAAAGAGAAGTAACGCTGCAGCTGGAAGATTTTGTTCACGAAGCCGTTCATACATACACAGATTGATAAAATTCGGTGGTGAAAAAGTTGACAAATATTCGAATACCAACTGTATTGTACACAGTTTATTATTCAATTTGAAATCATCTCGAGTCGTTTTTCTATTGCTAGAAAAAAAATTATA
>JABMBR010011420.1:0-39860 GCA_018881525.1 Meteorus sp. PSUC_FEM 10030008 | reverse complement strand
TATATTTATATATTTATAGAACAGTCACTTTTGCACGCACCTACATGAACTTTTCTTCAGATCAGTACAGTAACTTTTCTCTCTTGTTTTGTATGAATAAAAAACACAAATGTAAACTTTTATGTTTTACCAATTCGCATAAAATCACCCAGGCGAATTTGAAAATGTTTTTTTTTGTTCCAGACAATTTCTTCGTTAGAGATAAAATTTTTTGTTTGTGTTTTTTCTCACTCATTCGTGCGTATTTTTTTTCCAGTACATTTACGTTTCGTTAGGTGGTCGTTGGAGATTGAGGTACATTGAAAGACAATAAAAGCACTGCATTATCGTATAGATGTGAATTTATAGATGTAAATGTATATTTATTGGCAAGTCGATTTGTTGAGGCCACACTGATACAGGTATAGACATGAGGTAATGGAAATTTGGCAACCATTCAATGCGGTAGTCGTGACATTGACCTATAAAAGGAGAAATGCATTAATCACGTAATATTATTGATGAAAATAAAAATAGAAACGTTTTTTTTTCTGCTGCAAGTGGATGAGCTGATGAGTAATTTTAATTATGGTCGGTGATTGAATATAGAATGGGGACAATGGAAATGAATCTAAATGCGATTATTCGATGAGGTGAAAATGATTTTTTTTATTTGCTACATTGTGGAGAGAATGTTGGCGATATTGAATTACCGATGCAATTTTGTTTGACTTTATGGTTCAATTTAGTATTTTATACAATACGTTCTGTCAATGTATTCTGTTCATCTTGGAGATGGAAGTAATTTTATATGGAGAAAATATATTTAAGGATATTATCTTTCATGAATTCTTAGTGGATATTTGCGTTGCATTTCATGGAAGTTATGTTTGGATATATTTTGTTTGGATAGTAAATAGGGAAATGTGATATAGAACTTTCATCACTTTTATTATTTGACGTTGTTTGAATGTGAACTATGTCGATAAAAATTCAGTTGCATTTTGGATGAGGGCTGTTAATCATTAATTTCCATATAGGTTTATGAATTTCCTGAATGATTGAAATATATTTTCTTCAATTTGTTCGGGAAAAAACGTCAGCCACAACTTCGCTTAGTAACCCAATAACGAGAGGGTTATCGATTATTTATCGCCGTTTACTTTCCGATGTCGTTTTTTTTTTTTCTTTGCATTAGAGGCTGCAGTAAAAACGCACGTGACTTTCATTAAGAGGAGAAGATAAATTTTATTTCCACCTTGTGACATTTTATTCAATGAATAAAAAATTCTTGCGCTACTTTTCATAAACACATCTCCATGAAATTGGGTGATTTTACATTTTTCTCTCAAACTCGTCAAAGTCATTTTTGGATTTATCCATTTTCATCAAAGAAAAAATTAATTAGAAATAATGCAATGCGCGTTGCTATTACCAACGGTATTTTTTTTTTCTTATCGCATCATCATAAGTTCAAGATAAATGTTAAAAGTCTCTTCTATTTGCCCTTTTAGACTCCACAACGATTCTAATATTTTCTCTACACTGTTTACGTTGAAAAGTGCAAAAAGATAAAATTTCCTCTTCCATGTAAATAAAAAAAAACATAATACAATGTACTTAGCGGTTCAACATCATTTTTTTTATCTCATTCTCATAAACTCACAATCATAAAGAACAGAAATTCTCCGTTATATTTGTTGCAAAATCCCCCAACAACCCCAAGACATCCGCTATTACAATCTACATCAAAAAATATGCGAAACAATAAATGATTTTCAGAAAAAAAAAAATTAACAACAATTATAAATAAAATAATGTACTTAGCGGCTTCACAATTAGATATGACCGCTCCTGCAGAATAATTTACATATCGTGACACATCTCGCAATGGTCGCCATGGTGACGCGAAGGGTTACCGAGCTTTATTCATCTTTCTCACTCACTCCCACTCACTCTCACTCCTTTAACTCTAATGCCCCATGCATGAGACTCGTGCGCCAGAGGGTTATATAGTTACGCCACAGGATTGAGTATAGAGAGCTCGTCCCGCTTTGGATCGACGAGTTGGAAGGGTCCTGGTTCATTCCTGGGGCGCCGCTCATCCATGCGCGAATCAACGAAACGAAACGCAAAAGCATTGCGAGTGAATGACAAGGGGGGGAATGAAAACCAAAGTGGACGAGAGTAAGAAAAAGACATGGAGAAAAATCGACAAGCACGGTGCATTGCTTTTGTTTTCTTTTCTGAATCACCATTTTCGTGGTGAACCGCAAAATTTTATTTTTCACCTCATCTATTGCTTACACAATTATTTATTTACCTCTCTGTTCAATGAATTCAATTGCGTTTGATCATTCTGTTATTTCAACTTGAACACAGTTTGTTTACTGACGTGATGCAATTCAAAAGCGGCAAACTTTATCAAACCATGAAAATTATCGATCAGATACAAAAAGTTAAAGAACATGATTCGAAGAAAAAATACAGCGGTGAATAATATTTTACAGCATGAAATTCGTTGTAGATTTTATTTGTATAATTGAAGTATATAAAAAGGTTGTTTTATGTATTAGACTGGTGTTTATGGATGAATACTTGTCCATGCCTACATACATGAATTTATATTTTATCTGTATAAAAGTTGGGATCCGTATGTGTTTAGTTGGCTAGTTGGGATATAGATGAAACGAAAAAAAAATTTACCATGCGGCCGAGGGCGTTAATGCTCACGCGAGTTCGCGTGTGGCCGGTAGACCAGACCCTAAGCTATACAGAAGTCGTCGGGCGACACGACTACTCCCGGAAAATGAGCCTCGAAGTATCGATCCTTCTTTGTTCTTCACTTTGTATTTTCGATGTAGCTAAAGTCGGCGCCAAATTTCTGTAGAATACAATGGAGTTACTAACGTGTGATAAATATTTTTATGTAATTAATTAAAAGGTGTAATTACGTCAGGATTTAATAAAGTCATTGAGATGAGCATGTAGCAAGAGATGATTTGAATTAGTAGAGACTAATTCAATTACTTTTCCGACAATGTAATTTTCTCTTAATTGAATTTATTTGTTGTTGAAGGGGTGGGGCATGTTTTTTTTCTTTATTGTGATAAAATTTGTTTACGAATATATCACAATAAGAAGTCTGATGTTTGAATTTGTAGAGCGGCAAAGAATTTGATGGAAGTTGAGTAAATTGTAAAAAGTTGATAAAAATCTTCCATATTAAAAAGTTGATATTTCGTACTGAAATAATTTTCGTATCGTTGACTCTTTCTTTCCATACGAATTGTCTGGTATGATTTAGTTAACCAAGTTCGCTTCTTGACTTGAGATTGCCACTTGAAATTTAATTTGCATATTTTTTACAGTCTTGAAATGAAAAGATTTCACAAATATTTCAAAGACTACTTTTCATTTGTTCATTACTTTGTTGAGACTTCAGATTGACTCTCAATAATGTTGACCAGTTTTGCTTTGATCTGAAGCAGTTGCTACAGATTGAATTTACATGTCTGTTGTACAAAGACGATGTTAACAACATGGCCGATAACCAAACTACTCCCACGAATCACTTTGACAAAGATATTGTGATAAAGTTTCACTTTATTCGAAACAGTATCATCAAAGTATTACCTTGTTCATCAGAATGTTGGTGTTAGACCTCTCATCACAAATTCACTTTGATACTTTTCACAGAAAAATGTTGATTTTTGTATTCACGTATGAGGACAAATCATATTAATCCACTTAACCTCACTTTTTTTTCTGCTGATAACATTACTTTAATTTACTAAGATAGATGAGCCCACCGTTGTACCTTCAATTTATTTTCTGATATGGCTCCGCACTCTATTCTTCATTTCTCATGGCATATGACTCTTGAGAATTCTTCAGAGTATGCCGCAGGAATTTTTATTTAACCTGGATGTCATTTGTCAAGAGATTGTTTATATATATAAAATTTATTTTCATTTTATTTCCACTCTTTATAGTTGTGTATTTGAGTTATTTTCTACCACACAATTTTTCTTTATTTTAAAATCCAA
This sequence comes from Meteorus sp. PSUC_FEM 10030008, assembly GCA_018881525.1. Classification (NCBI taxonomy): domain Eukaryota; kingdom Metazoa; phylum Arthropoda; class Insecta; order Hymenoptera; family Braconidae; genus Meteorus; species Meteorus sp. PSUC_FEM 10030008. The sequence goes on along the minus strand of JABMBR010011420.1, from coordinate 35,832 downwards.
CATGATGATATGGAAAAAAAAACTATTTTTATATATTTGTCACCCTTGTTGTGAACGCATTTAAATCGTATTTGAACTTATATTCAGTGCGTTTGTATGGGTATTGTGTGCAGTGTGTGTTTCGTGAATACAATTTGTATTGTCCGTAGGCGTGGAGAGAAGACTGAAAAGCCAGCTGCGTTGCAGAAGTGACACGTCAAATTAGCAAGTAATGAGCTACTGAGAGAAAAATAAAAAAAAACAGAAAGACCATTGTCAGCATGGACGTATGCTTGTACGTTGGCGTGACGTGGTTCGTTGGTATATTTTGTTACACGTTGACAAAAAAAATCTCGTGGAACACGTGGCGTGAAAAAAATGTGTTCTGATTCTTTTGGATCAGACTCTTTTTCATCTTGTTCTAATTTTCCATCCCTCTGCAAAAGTATAATGGAGATTTGATTTACAGTTTCTAACTCTGATGAAATTTTGAGTTTGACATTGTAACTTTAATTGGAAAACGATGTTATAACAATTGTGAATATATGAATAAGAAGATGAAGAAAATTTATGAAAAGGCTGAATGTTCACAGTAAAAGGAATACGACAATTCTTCTTGAACAATTCTATTAGAGTATTTCAGTACTAATACGAAATTGTAACTTTCAGTTAATTATTCAAAAATGCATAATGGGATTATTATGAAGATGAATTCCAAGAAGTTTTTAATTTCAATTGAGTTCACGGTTTTATAATGCTTCGAATATTCATGTACTTCGATATCATCTCAAGCGAGTAGAAGAATTTCTATTCAATGCGGATTTTCATTGGAATTTGTCTATTTTTTTATCTTTATTTCTCTCTTATTCTTCTTCATTTATTCAGGTCTTTTTTTCCAGAGATGCAATTTGTGACAGTGTGAGATTAATCAATTAGTGCTTTGTTGTATACTCACATTCAACTGATGAATGAGACACACTCACTGATAGTTGGATAAAACTTTGGGGGATAGAAAGAACAAATATCAGAAGAGATACATTCAACAACATCGTCCAAGTTTTATTGCTGTATGAATGGTAGAGTGTCACAACTTTTATTGATGTTCAGCAGCCACGGTTGATACAGAAGTTATTGATAGTTAATATGTGTCCAGTTTTCGATGGTAGAAAACATCATTGTTATGATTTTGATAGCTTCTGTTCATAGCTCCATTGTTGTTCTTTCATTGCATCACAATTCAGATCTGTTTCCTGCAACCATTCAACATGATGAGTTCCCGTGACCATTTCATTTTCCATTATTTCATATATCACAATTTCCATATCAATTCCTGAATATTCTTCTTCAATAACCGATTGATCATCAATGTTGAAGCCAATAGAAAAGTCAAATGACTTTATAGAAATAATTTATTGTTGTCTTTGAGTTGTCTATCATGTTCGCACGTCTTGATGTTAACATAAATAGACAAAGCAATGATCACAACATTTTCTACAGAGTCAATGGGTGGGTAAAACAAAGGACTGTAAATCGTTAGCGACTTGGTACACCTACGTATACACAATACATGGAAGTACAGAATGAAGAAGAAATGGGGATTGGAATTATTACGAACAAAACAAAAGCAGTTTGCTATGTCGGGAGTTATAACGCCTGTAAGTACTGAATTGTGAGGTTATGTACAGATATACATGCGATGAATGCGTCACTCTTGGGTTGTTTGACAAAAGAACACATACTGCATGAATAGGTTCCAGGGTGCAGCAAAAAGGGATGGAAGTGTATTCTCAACTGCAATGTGACGAGAGGAAAAAAAATGAATATGCATTCTTCGATATTTATTTGTACAGATTCATATAAACATAGCCATATGAATAGCCACAGACACTCTCCCTTGCACATGGATTTTAATTGGACGATATTTTGCATCATTTGCTCAAGTGTTGCCTCGAGTTTTTGGGGTTATGTTCAATATGAATATTCACACAACTTCAAATTCAATCATGTGAAAAGTTGATTGCTGAAAGGAGGACGAAATCTATTTGAAGAAGAGCTGGAATTAATCCATTCTTCGATTCATTTGATATATTTAGGAGTCAGACCGCTTAGTTAAGGTATCTATCTTTGAGGTTTCTCTATTTGGATCTTGATTAGATCTTGGTGTGGAACCAGAATAAATATTGGTACGTTGTAGGGTATTGATTCGGGTGGGATGTCAATATCTTCGACAATTGAGCTAATGATATCCTTGCAGATGTCATTGTGATTCAGTTAGTGACAGTAATTAGAATGTTTGATGTCTTCTAACTATCAACTGGTGTTTCCATGTATTGATTTGTCTTCAATTTTGTGATTCTTATCTTCGGGAGTTATACCGATCTTTATTGTTATGACTTTCCAACTATTCTCTGTTTATTCTTGACTTCTCTGGCAAATAGATTTTACTTTTGCGGATCAAAATGTACTTTTCCCATATTCATAATGGCACAACTGTATGTAGCCAGTCGCAATGATGGTGAATTATGGGAAACTTTGTGAAAGAAAAAAAAACAATTGACAGCGGTGGGATTCGAACCCACGCCCTTTCGGACTGGTGCCTAAAACCAGCGCCTTAGACCGCTCGGCCACGCTGCCTCGCGAGAGCAAACTGAAGTAAATACATTCAAATGCGAACTATAAATGAATGAATAATAATAATGATAATTTCATCGTTATGATTATTACTATCATATCATATAGAACCCGAAGAGATATCCTCATTTGGATACGTTTCTGAAATTTATTCTGTTTATACCACAAAAACATTTCGCGTGTACATCCCCACAAAATCTGCCCCTCACATTAATACGAAATAAATGTCAGGGTCACATTTCCTAACACAGCTTGTGTTCCCTTCCTTCACAGTTATCAAGGTCACACAAAGTACTGCAGCTGCATTCATCAATATAGCTGTACAAACACACACATACACACACACGCACACACATTCTCATTTATCACAGGAATGTGTCATCGAATATTAAAATAATTTCACAGAGAATGTTGCACATGGGAGTCATTCTGCTTTATTTCCGTGAAATTGATTGACGATCAGTGTGCGTAAACACCCTCGTGCCTTTTCAAATCACATTTGTATCCATCTACCCATCAACTTTTGTGTTTATTTATCCATAGACTTCCGAGAATGAAGAAATTGACCATTTTCTAGTCTGAGGTTTAATAATCGACTTCAAAGAAGTCCAATGAATGTAAAACGATCACCTTAGGTTATGGCGACATTGACATAAGTCACAATGAAAATTGTCAAAAGTCTAGAAGGTGATAATAATTTTTACGTGACCGGATACGCGTGTGCGGTGTTATTCATCAATTGGATTTATTCAGATAGAAAACTTGTACATTTGAAAAGTCTGGTCTTTTGTACGGTGTGTTTGTGTATATTGGTTGTGGAGAAAAAAAAGGAGATGAGACTCGTGCACAAGGGCAACCGACCGATGTTGTATGAAGGTAGTTTGGATGCAGGAAAAATGTAAAGAGGCAGAGGGTGGACGAACTTTAGTATATTTATGCTATTGTGCAACGCGATAGAAAACTCTCCAGTAAATTTTACAGCGGCGAATGTTATACCATGGCAATTGTATAACTATATCCTCTTCCATCGTAGATATTTATGGTTAGTTGTGCATTTCTTTTTGTTCTTTATTTTTTCCTGGAATTTTTTTCTCGATTTTTTTTTTGTCAGCATGAATCCGCACAAACTCGTGATATTCCACATTTTGTTTTGTCATTGTTTATCCGCTATCGTTTTATATATATGAGTGATTTTTTTTTCTATTTTTATCTCGGAAAAAGTTTGGATGACACGTTGGAATTTTCTAATCTTTGAAATAGAGATGTGTGGGGTTGTGTTTTTGTATAGAGGATTGTATGCATTGGTGTGAGAGAAAGAAAATCGATTTAATCTTGTTTGATTTATGGATTTGTGGATTTTTTGACAGTGCCGTGTAGTGTTTTATGGGATTCTATGAGTGCAGTGTGCACAATAGATGGACTTGTATATGAATGGAATTATGAAGCAGTGATTGGTGCATGAAAGAGACTATTGTGTGGTATTAATCAGTCTGTGAAAAATCGTTTGCGCAACTTTGAAATAAATTTCTTTGAATTTATTTTAGATATTCACTACGTAAATTTTTTCATTATTTTTATCGACAGGTAGATATTTATTTCGAATTTGTCAACAGTTCTTCTTTTCTTATATTGTCATTTCATTTGTGGATAATCAAAGTGGTGTCCATTTTGCTACATCATATTACCTTCCACAAGTTTCCAAACTCCAAACTCAATTTACGCGTTATAGAAAGGCAATTTGTTTCCATACGAGCTGTAAGGTAAAAAAAGATGACAAATCTCGTTCATCTTTCTCTATTGCCTGTCGTGGTGGTTGAGAAAAGCGCTTTGCTCCAAACTCGGAAAGATCAGAAAAGTTACTGTTGAAGAAAGTTACAAGACGAGCACTGTACTGTATCATGAAATATAAAAAAAAAATTAATACTCTCAAATTTGAAATGATATTTTTTCATTTTTCACGTTTTCATGTTTGCTGAGAGGTTTCATGAGAAAAATTTGTCACCATTTTAGCAGAATTATCATTTCCATCATTAACCCCTATGTATTAAGGGACGAAAAAAATTGAACACTTCCGAATTTGTATTGGGTTCGTATATCGGATTGAAATATTTCTACATCATTGAACATCACCCCCATTCCATTATCAACGATCAAAACATTTTCCGATATTTATTTCAATTGTCCGTTTTATGACTAAAGGATGTATGAGTAGGTATTCATGTAATGCATTTGATAGGATCAAATTAATCTGCCAATCAATGCCAACACTATTGCTACCATATGTTATTGATTTTTTCTCTCCTGTTTTTTATTTTCATATCTCTATTTCGGTTCAATAAGGAATAAATACATGAAAGACCTGTCACTAAAATTTCATATTGCCACTGGAGAATAATTTTATAATTGAATTCTCATCGTTACTCTGGATTTAATTTTTCTATCAAGGAAAATTTCATTTTATATATTTTATGCGTTCATGAGGGAATCAATAAACATGACATGATAATGATAATATTTTCAACAATATTTTATGCATATGGATTTTATAATCATAGTAAATATGATGAACCAAGATATATCATCCCCTCGAGACATTTTGCGTTGTCATGTATCTGTGGTATCGTATACATATAAATATTAAAAAATTTTTCAACAACATTGAAAAGCCAGTGCGGCAAATTGAAAAACTTTTTGAATTATTTTATGGGTAACGGGTCGTTGCGCACCACCGGAAACGTGTCCACACTTGTATGTACCTGTCGTTTCTCTTTTGCCTTCACTATTTCGTTCTCACTTCATTTTCAGATTGGCTGAATGCGTATAGAATATGATGTATACATGAATTAATTCGTTCCACAAGTTAGACGAATGATAATAGAGAAACTATGAATGAAAATGAAATAAAACAGATGGAATATCGAGTTTTATCAACAAAATAATAATATTGTGGAATTTATTCGCATTTTTCAATCAATCATACAATCATCAATCGATCTTTATGATTTGTAGGTTATGTTCATCTATTCAATCTGCCACTCGCAGGCTTTTTCCATCCAATTAATTTGAACAGAGACCACGAATATTGGCAAATATTTTATTCAATATCAATATTATCAATGTATCGACATATAAATAATAATTTTTCCACATTTGTTCTAGATTCGTTGCTGATTCGAGAGATGGAACTTTGGTAAAGACGCGGAACTGAAGAGGGAAAAGAGGTAAAAAGCTGTCACACAAACCAGAGCATGTGTACATGAAAAAAAAAAAGGAACATGAATACATAGAGCATATATGTACTTATAAAACGTGAAGTGTACATATCAATGTATGTCGACCCTGTTCATAAAGCACTGTACATACTTGAGAAGAATTTAGGGGAACTGGATGAGAGCCTGCAAAGTATATGTATATGTATGTATATGAAAGATCGTTATGACGAGATTTTTAAAAGAAGAATCATGATATCACTTGATGAAATACTTGATTCTGCACAATGAAGTGGCACTGAGTACAGTAAGTGAAAGTTGAATATACCTAGATGAAGTATAACTTCACCGAAGACTCCCACCTCTTCTTTTTTCTTCTTATTGGAACAGCAATAGCAGAGGAATTTGTTTCATACTGAAATATGGCGAAATGATGGAAGTAGGAATGAGATTTTCAAGGAAAATTATATGTGAAGAAATTCAAATAAGCTTCGTATATGACGAAAATGTGTTAAGTGTCATAGTTTTAGTATTTAACTGAGTTCTCAACTATTCTGTCGTTTGCAAAGACTCAGTTGGTGACATGAGTTTCATTGCTATTAACATTCGTTTTGTGGTTATTGTTTTGTGAATTTATATCATAAGAGTCCAATTAGATGAGCAACAGAGAACATTTTATTTACAACTGCGGGCATGGACCAGGAAAAATGTAATTATTTCATTTGGATCGTTCATTTTCTACCCTTCTAATTACAAAATCAATATAAAATTCCCTGTGATAATATGATTCACTCGGTACTTCAATGCCCTATAAAATGGCGTCGAAATTGGAAATGTGAATTTTTATTGAATGGAAATGGAATCATCACATTTTGTTACCATCATTTCCAAACGAATTTACATCCATGCAATACAAAATTCAATAGTGATTAAACCGTACCAAGTACAGTACAATTGAAATCTCTTTTCATTCCCTCTGCATATAAATTAAAAAATTATGATAAATGCTTCAGAAATTCATTCAAAAATTTCTCAAAATGTCATTCAGAATTTATAAATCTTTCTCTAACAATTTCCATTCAATCAAACCATTACAATTTAACTGATCCATAAAAATAAAATCCGAATTACAATGTCAGTTGAATATAATTACACAAATAATAATTATTTATACATCGAAGTGACAAATGAACATAATTGAAATCAGTCACACTCGACGTCTAAACAGAGCCTTTATACATTTGCACAACTAATTGCCATTGTACTCTTTCACCTGTTTCGTGGCAATGATTATACAACCGTGAAATAACCAATGTACATATACATTTACAAACACACTTCTACGACTATACACTTTATAGAAGTCGTGATTCTGTACAGACTTCCATATACTACGAAGTGATGCTTGCGTTCCATCTCACTAATTCATTTCCATTAACTATACATTTATATATCGTGGAATATATGATAATGTGCTTAGAAACCTTGAAGTCTCAAATGCGCACAAAAATTTTAATGTACAAAATAAATTTCCCAATTGAATCCAATTTATTTCACGTCCAAAATAATTGCGAATCTTATACTATGATCTATTTGCATTGGCATTAAATTTAAATTAAATATCACACTCGTGGGTAAGTTCTTGAAGAAAAAAAAATCATTGTTACATGGCAATGCAAGAGATCACTTGCAAAGTCGGTTGCACTTGGTTTTATATATATTACATATATAGGTATATGTAACATTCATACCACGTTGGCTGCCATCCAACACGAGATATACGACATCTGCACTGACTTTAAGTACCAGTTCGCTTCTTCTTCTACTTCTTCTACTTCTACTTCTTTCCCTCCATACACCACTCAGGTAAAATCTACGACAAATTCTTTCACCACTTTAACTTGAAACGAAATTATTCATACAGCTAAATATATAGATGAATACATAGGTGTGAATTTTAGTTAGAACTCGAATACGAGGCTCTTTTTTTAATTGAATCGATTTGTTCATTTACTTATATGCGAAGCGACTCGATAGGGGATGAAATTTTCCCAATTTCATATTGAATTGTATATTACACAATATATTCATGATAATAATAATATCGAATTTCCATTCATTATGTATGAAATTACAGATGTGGTGCATCAGCTAAATATTCGTGATAGTTTAGAGATAAAATTAATTAGTTTACGATGAGTGAATTGGAAAGGCAGATACTTTTGAAAAGCAGCATTGTTCTATGATAGACATCGCACATTGACGTAATTTCTGAAATTGATACATGAAACATGCGATAATTTATCATCAATTTAAACAATTGAATAGATGGATGGCAATGAATGTCTGTCTGATAATTATTAGTGTTTTTGAATTTCATTTCATGATTAACAAACTCTCGCGGTAATATCCAATTAATAATGATTGTTTCAAGAGTTACATTGTTGCCATGATTTTGTACAGATCCGTTATCATTTGCGGTGTTTGATCCCGAATAATTTCTAGATTGCTCTCCTTATTACAACTCGATTCAAATGCTTGGATTTTTGATATTGTATACGTCTAAACCCTTCCATAGATGAAAATCTAATGGAACGCAAATTACACGATGGCCCCAAGAGTCAATCTATATATACCTGCACAGCGCACTCTCGTTGTTATGGTAATCAAAGGTTTAATTAATTCCTCAACGGTTAGGAATAGAAATTGCGGTGGAGATGAAATTACGCCCGCACGAAATTCGCATTGGCAAAACTTCATCATGTACATTTTCAAGAAGTGCATTAAACAATTTTCAAATGAAATATCCTTCTATCGAATATATTGACGTAATTTGCTGGGCCCAGTTGATTTTTCTCTCTTAAACGCCGATATTTTTCGCACATCCTGTTCGCTATTTTTTGAATTTCTCATCCACATTCATTTATTTCATCCTTCCACGAAGTTGCATAAGAAGTCAGATAAATATCTGATTTTTCAATTCCCCTACAAAGAAATGATCATTAGCACGTTCATATTACACTCTTATCATAAAATAAAAGAACTCAAATAAAATTTCACATATTCCATTCAACTTTCAGGTTATGTATTCTCATATCTTTTCACTCACACATCAGAAATTCTCTTCAATTTTTATTTAAAAAATGGAAGCATTTAATTGCAGAGTGGCGAATGCTGAGAAAGTTCAGTGAGGTACATAATGTGAGGGCCGATGAAAACTTGCTCTTTAGTAACAGAGAAAGGTGTAGATGTCTACAGGAATATATAGACGTATAGTTTGAAGAGCTTTCTACTTACCCATTCGGTTGATATATTTACCATGGTGCATCAACTGGACGACAACACCGACAACGTATTATGTACATGTGCCATTTTATGTACATATGTATACATGCAACAACTATGTCTTTCCTCTATTCGCTTGATACTCCACACCACTATCTCATTCCCTCTTCTCTCGCCACTTTCATGTGCCTCCCTTTTCTCTACACGAACCCATCACTTCGGTGAGGTTAACGGGGGTCGATTTTACGCCATCAGTGGTGCGCAATCATGTGCAAGTGTGTGTGAGTGGTGGGCACTGTGTATGTTTGATACTGCTACGACCTGAGCATCGAAGCAGACCGATACTCTTCAACACTATTTACTTTGGACTCATCGTTGATATGGAAATTTAATGAGACACCTAGTTGGTTAAATGTATTCTGAGGCAGTTTATGAGTGGTATGAATAAAAAGAATATTTGTGTGTCATACGTTTTTTTTTTGGCAGTTTGGTCGCTATTTATTATGTTTGTGATAGTTCGCTCACTTGTGTGATTGACCTAGAACAGAAGAATGAAGAGTTGTGTGCTGGAGTCCAACGCTTGAAGTCTTTGATCTCAAATTGTTAGTTATTTTTCAATTGGAAATATCACTTGCGCGTCATCGTTTCATCCCAAAGTGATTATGCAATACAACCTCAGATGGAATTATTAGGATACTTTGCTATGTGGGATTATTATGGATAAAATTCCTATGTATTAAATTGGAATTCATTTCAATCGATTGTGATGTCCTGGAAATTCGAGATGAATTCTATCTGGTGTTTTCTTATGTGTGGGTATTTTCATGTGAAACAATGAGAGATGGAAATTCTCTCATGACTTTTCAACATATTCCCAATAAGTTTTCACGTGATAAAATTCAACATAAAACTCTGCATCTCATAGAGATTTCAATTTGAATGAAAAACTAAATGAAATATTCATGATTAACACGAATTGGGATTATTTTGTTGCATTGCTTTTCAACTTTTATGTGTTTATTCAATCACACGGAATCTATGAATCCTCTGATAATAAAATCACAATGCTAATTTGCAATTTGTCAATGAAATTTCCAGGTCAAATGTTCCTGAATCTCTGTGTTTTATTCAGTTGTCATTTGATGCAGTTGCTCTATTGATGCTGCTTTTAAACAATTCGATTTCATCATGCCGTATCAAATGTAAAAATTGAAAACGCACCAAATATCACAATTTCCTCTTATAGGTTTCATTCCATTCATTTTCCGCTCCAGCTTTATACCTTTATCATCTTCCCATCACACAAATATAACAAATCCAGCACGTAAATATGATACCGTGGACTTTTTTTTACCGCACATAAACGAATCGCGTGAAGCACGCGAGATCATTTCATAACATGATACCACAACGTTATTCATGAATGTTTTTTTCCAAAAAAAGTGTATTGGCGATATAAAAAATTACATGAAAACACCATTAGAATCGTGGGACGTGTCTTTTCACGAAAAAGAAATTCCATTGTCATGAAAACAAATCAATAAACATTCTTTGTCCGAAATGACCAACTTCTTTCCAACAATGAATATTTCTCCTTTCAATAAGTCAATTTTTCTCCACAATAAATCCAGCAGACATAATCAAGTTGTGACTAGAAAATAATTAAATGTTCGAATATGAACATACACATCTCTATTTAATAAGTAGTTATAGGTGAATTGGAATGATAGATGGGACAACGCCTGCGTTCAGAATTAACGATTGCAATTTTCGTAAGGAATTATACAGCGTCACTAGACAAATAGCGGTAGGTTTCGAAATTACTGGATTAAGAATGTGTGTTCTACGTGTATACATGTATTTATATATGTATTCAAGCCCCATGGTAGTTGTATATAAGGATATAAACAGAGTGGGTAAACGGTTTTTGGGAGCTTCTACAGTCTACAGTTAATAGAGATGCGTATTAGAGAAACGCGTGTGTTTTCCCTCGGGCATTGCAATGTCTGGTATACAAACATTTGAATTCCCTTTTGGTCTATTATTAAGCCATAGGAAGGTGCATATATACAACAGTGAACATAACCTTAAGGCTCTGTTGTGTTATCGATAAATCTCACGACGATTCATTGTCACTTACTGTGTTATTTATATGAATTGATTTATGGCAGGATAAAACAAAGAAGTAAATAATTATATTGTTGTGTATGAGGATGGATCAGCGGATGTTCCACTGAGGGAGATTTTTGTTTTGTATATGTTCTATATTGTTCTGGCAAATAAATTGATACCGTACAAGGGTTGGAGAAGAAATATTTCGAATTACATCGAGTTCATAGAAAGTAAAAACATTTTAACATCACTTCACACTGACATGTCAGCCAACATCTCTACTCTGTTTTTCACCAATTTCTCTATTGCGGATTCGGGATCGTAGAGATCTATTTTATATTACTATCAATGTGCTCTTTTGAGTTCTGCTTCAATTAGTGAATTTCTGTCATCACATTAACTGAAAGAGAATTTCGGATAGAGTTATAAAGCTCTTGAATTTCAATTAGGTCATGAACTTCATCGCTTTTGTATATAGTCGACTCTTTTTTTTCCATCCACTCTTTCTGCTTTTTCTTTTAGGTGAATATATATATTCCTCAGGCACGAGGTTATCGATAATTGCATTTTGCGAGTGGATTATGAGGGATCAAAAGGCACTGTGAATGCGCCGCTAACAAATGGACCCGTCAGAGTGACGACACTGTTGAAGTTCATAATAGCAAGCAGGATTAAAATTGTGGCATACAGTTCATGATGCGGACTGGAAATTTCCTCTTGCAATTAATGTTATATAATGCCTGTATATACATCTCTTTCCCATCATTGGACACAACATGGACCTTCCTTGGACTATGTAACAGAATACAACAAATGTCTCCATTAATAAGTGACATCATATCACATGTGAATTCTTGTTGACGTTGACTGTCATTCTGTATTTGAAAAGTATGTCTCATGAGAGTTACACTTTCTTTGTCCATCCAAACCATCCAGGGTAGCATAAAGAATTGATAGAAGTAAGTTTATTACACTGACAGTGCGTATATATGAGAGTTTCTCACGGAATTGAGACTGGGAGCCCATTACAACTTGGCCTGTACAAAAAAAATTGTAGATGAGGGAAAACGACAAACTTCCTTGGAGAAAGAAAAGGAGGAATGTCATGAGACATAGTGAAAGACATCCAGGACAGAGAAAAAATTCAACTTTCCTCCAATACAATTCTAGGTGGAAATTTGAACGTGGTAATATATACTTGAGTGAAGTGTTTTGCTGCTGTCATGTTTATATATATTCAAAGACAGAACGTGGTGTGCATGAATAGAAAAAAAGAAAAGTTTGTAAAAGGCAAAAATGAGAAAAAAGTAAGAAATTGTGACAGGTATGATATGCTTGGAAGTGGAGAGGAAAAAAATGGAATGGAATAAAACAAAAAATATTTCCGGTGGTGAAGAGATAGAAGGGCGGAAATTTACGGGTGCAGGCTATTCTGTCGTCTCAGTTTTACTCTTGTTTTACGTGCGGTATGTCCAAATGGTGCTCATCTCCAACAGCTGGTTGAATTCATGCCATTCGAATATTTCACATGCGAATAATATTATTTAATAATTCAAAGAAGAAGTAGACGAGAAAAAGTAAAATTTTCAGCAGGTTTTTTTTTCCTTTTCACATTATTTTTTTTAATTTTTTCATTTCAGTATTTTCAACTGTTACCATTCGATTCAAATAACTCATTTCACCCACCAACGCTTGATAGTTCATGTACTGAAATTATTGAGAGTCACTGAAGTGTGGGGTTTATGAGGGTGAAGAAAAGAAATGATAGACTTATATATCCAAAGTAGTAACTACCCTTCGAAACGATCCGGCTTCATGACACGTAGACAAGATATTTTTTACGACTCAACAAAATTACTTTCTCTAAACAATTATTTTTAGCTTTTGACCTTTCATTCAAATGAAAGAATTTTCATTTATCCATTAATTCATTCATAATTTTATTTTTTCCCACTTATTCTGCATTATTGCCTCTCAATAAAACTATTGAGAAATATCTGTGAGGTAGAAAGCAGATGAGTAAATAACAAAGAGAATGAAGGAGAGAGAAGCCAATGCAATTTACTTCTTTCATTAAACTTCCCTACATTTCATAAGCCTCCAGTCTAGAAAATTCCTCTGATATCTATCGAACTTCTCAATTTTCAATTTGCCAGTATTGATCGACTATTGAATACCTATATTTACTGAAGATGTTCCAGTTATCAACATATCTCAATGTATTCAGATGAAAGAAACTTCTAAACTGGACGCTCCATGTCCTGTTTTTGTTGGAGTCTCTAATATCAAGTTCGATGTGTGCTCTTGAGACTGAAGCTCCACTCCTGCTCTTTAACCAACTACATGTCATGTTGGTGGACGACAGTGACTTTAGTCACAAAGGATCTCACAGGAAGAGGAAGCCACAAAGCATCTAATCATATTCTCTAGTTATCTTTTACGTTCTTACTGCACATGGTATATTGTTAGATGTAAGAGAAATATTCAATTTTTCATTCCTTTATGAACAATCTGGGAATTATTCATTAATTACAGTTTTGTATAGAGGTGACATTAATTCTTGAATGGTTGAGCAGTATTTCGTTCTAAATAATTATTTTGTCATTGTATATTTGTAAAGTGCTCGTGTTCATGAAATGTCATTAAAATATGGAATGAAACAAATGAAATTATTCGATCGGGAAATATTGGAAAAACTATTACCAACTGGTGTGTCGTGACGCGAACACAAATACAAAAGCATTGTGAGTGCACGAACAATGTGTAAATCTATTGAATCCAGTTTAACTCTTGTCACTATGGGTGACATGGATATAAAACTAGCATGAGCGTATATTTTGTGTAAAAGAGGGAATATTGAGAGGAAGTAAAAGAGGAGGTGAATTTGATTTTATTATTTGGTTCAACCCTTTTTCAGTAGAGTGAGTGGGTTTTTGTACACGTTTTCCATTCTCATGGTTAGTTTTTTATTCAGTCGGAATATTGTGAACCGTTCATTTGGTTACTCTTGCTTAGTGATGTTTCATATGTCCATAAAATTTTGCACAAATTTGGTAATGATGTTGTCCTCTAGTGAACAAAAACAGTCAAATTGTTTTTATGCCAACATTAAATTATTACCGAAACAGTTTCCTGTTGTAGTTTTCGAGGCGCTATGAACTGTGAAAGCGATCTCAAAATTTGGAAGTTAGAAAATGCGGGTTCAGTACAGTCATTTTAGGATCAACGGGAGAACAGTCCGTGAAAGTCGAACTGGCATTTGTGGTTGTGAGGGCTAACTCGTTAGTCCTTCAACTATTGGCAAACGAGCGATTCGAGGTTCCACTCCTGGTCTCAGCAGTGTGTAAATTTTTCACAGGCTCTCTGAAGTTCACACGCTTTGGTGAAAAATTAAAGTCATAACCAGCTGTGCCAGGTGTGAATTTTTCTGCAGTTCCTTTTCACATCTATAAGCAAATGTGGATTTCCATAATCAAGATCTTCCTGGAAACACATCAGTGGTTGGAATTTATGGAGAATTCAGATATTGAAAATTTTGGGGGAAACGAAACGAATGAGATCGATACCATGCACTTGCAATTGCAGTGATGGACATCCAAAGCACGGTGGGTTCCACTTTAACTAGAGTCACTTTACATCACTCTTGCTACTCTTCCTCTCTTCAACGCTCATCGTCAGTCCGTTTGTGTTCTCGTGCAGTTTTATATATACGCCGCGCTTTCACACCAACATCGAATAAACTTAATTGAAAGCAGGATTCTCGTGGATGAAAAGGTTCCTGTTAGCAATCTGTTGGTTCTGGTAACAAATTTTTTTCCCCACTCGACACTTTTATTTCTGTCATTTTTCTCTACTCACATAAATTACACGAAATTACACACAGTTCTCCCATTCATTGCAATACCTATGATTCATCAACGGAATGTCTGACATAAAAGTTTCATTATAGAGTTTCAGATGTTCATATGAAACATTTCAATGATATGATGAAAAGGAACTAAAGTTCTTACGTGAATATTCATAATATGCACTTGTACTTAAATATGCTTTGGCAACCGTACAAAACAGCTTCCTTCACTCAAACCCATTCATGTTGGTGTTCACGTGACGACTTCGCTTGCCATTGTAAACAACTGAGATGATGGCAGGAGATGCATGCATGGAATCTTCAAGTGTCCTGGGGAATGTGTGTTCATCTACATAACCTAACAAATACTGCATTTGATGAATTACTACGCTGTGGACATCAGCATAACCCCGTAGTAATTGATTGAAAATATACTTTACCATGAATATGGAAACATAGTTGATAAGTTCGTAAAAATATTCCATTTGATCATGACCTACATATTTATTCATCAAGACCCTCCATTTTCCCTGTTCATCTAGTAAATCCGTTCGATTATAAGCTTTTTCCGAATGGTATTGAATAGTTCCATTGTTGGTCATACAAATTAATTCGAAATGTACACACATGAATTCGACCCTCATGCAAATGTGTGGGTGTTGATTTGTTTGCGGTGTGCCGCTGATTTTCGATATCCTGTTTCGGTAAATAAGACCAGTCACATCAATTTCGAGATGTATTGGAATTCTGTTTCAGATTGCATCCGTAAAATTGTGTTTGGTAATTTCACTGAACAAACTTTCATTGTTGCTATCCAATCCTAATTTTTTCTCTGCACTTTTGTGTTCCAGGTGCTCTTGCTGGAGCGAGTCACCAATGACCAAGTGGACATGAATTGGTCGTCCAAATGGTCGCCATTGCGGATTCTAATTTTCATTTTTCTCATATGTGGTAAGTGAAGAGACAATTAAATCGACAATTCAATAGTTTCGGTTACAGAACGAATTGAACCATTTTTGTGATATGGAATGTCTATCTTTATTTCCTTTTTTCAGAATATTCATTTATTCTATCTCGAATTGAACTGCTCACAACAAGGCATTGGAACATTTGGTGTATATTTTACACATGAAAAAAAAAAAAAATTGAGAGAGATATGGGGTATTTTTCGGGGAAACTATAAATAAAATGAATCGGTATATTCGGTTTGGGAAACCATACCTGGTTTGCTGTCATGTGGTTGGGAAGAGAACAATTTCTCTCTACCTCTAGCTGAAACGATTGGATGTATTTCTTGACCCGAGTATGTCCAACATCCTCTTCTCATACATCATGAGATTACAGCCCAAACATTGTATACATTTTTTGAAATATATATTGTATGTGTCTATAGACAAATTGCAATACGAAGAAACGTATCCATCATCGATAGAAATTTCTATCTTTCTTCAGTTGTATTTATAGGTTCGATTCTCATATCGTCCTATTCTTCTCATTGCACTTCAATTGATGATGACATTGTTCATTGAAATTGTCATAATCAAAAGCTACTGCTTGTGATTCTTCTAATCGTTTGTCAAGAGAGTTTTACAAGTTGAGTGTTGAGTGTTCTTTCCCCAGGTAATCGCGCGAATGAGCAAATTGCAATGTTCACCATTTCGCGCTTTCGACTCTTTTTTTTACTTCCACAATATCTTCGCTTGCACTGTCATACTGTGCGCGAAACACAAATGCATGCAACACAAAGGTAACAAAGGGAAAAGTTTTAACGACCGTGAGGCGCAAAAGCACCTTGGTGCGCGCAAATCTCACAGCGTGTGAAATAAGAAAAGAAATTTAGAAAAAGAAATGTAATAAAAGAAAAAGTAGATGAAAAAATAAACAGCAGTGTTGTAAACTGACGTAATGGAAGAGAGTGAAAGAGGAAAAAAAAACGCAAAATAACGAAATGGAATAAAACGTGAAAAATATACTCACGCTCAACATCAGACATAGACTGAGCATCGTTCAAAGAAATGAAACGAACTTGTTCGCGAAACTGTAAATCGACCTTATCCTTTGTAATACTCTCACTTCGTACAAACGAGCGACGAGTCACTTGACCGCTTTTTCACATAACCTAAAAGACGACGATGAACGGAGTGCGATTTTTTCGTTTCACCACAAAATGAGAAAGAGTGAAATAATAAAGTCTAGTTGATGCTTGACCTCAACAATCAGGTGCCAAGTCTCAATATGTGTTGCAAATATATATTTTCATCGATAGTAATGAAGCTCAATCGATCAGACAAACAATAATACGCAAACATACCAAGATGGATGATGAAAAGAAAGGAAGGTAAAAATACCAAGTGAAAATGTTACGGCAGAGTTGATGCTGAAGGGATTGAAGAAGATATACAAAAGTAGATTGTATATAGAACAATCTATTGTGTCACTCTATACGAAGGGTTCTCTACAAAAAGTACCAGCTCTCAGGAGTGCCCGCAGCCGCTTTTAAAACGACGTTCATATAAAAAAGCTCTCGACTATTTTTATATACATACATGGATACATACATTCAGGATTATAAAAAGGTATATATATATGGTATGACATAGGAGAACGACTGGTAGATAAGACGCGCGAAATCACGCCACGGAAACTTCTTCCTTACTTTCTCCGTTCTTTCTATTGCTCTACTGGGATATATTGGAATTCTGTTGTCGAAAGAGTAACTGAACATTTTTCCAACGAATGGAACGAACAAATTGAAGAGCAAAGGCATATATATATTGTGGTATATATAAATTGAGAATTTTATATTGAGATTGGAATTCAGTTTTATGTCTATATGTTCTATTGGAAAGATGAGAAGAAAAAAAATTGGAAGAATATTCTGTGAACAAGACCAAGCAAATCCCGTCAGTGCGGAAAAAAGATTAATTCCTATCACACGCCTCTCAAGTTACTCTTTATATATAGCAAATGGAAGTTGTATTTGCGAGTACACAGTATAAGATGGGGAATCCAACTCGCAGGATTTTACAAAAATTTTCTCGTAGGAAATAAACGTGAAAAGTCAGACACATTTATGTTGGAAATATGTACATATGATGAAACCGCAACTATTTACCACCACAGAAAAAAAATGTTGGAGATGAATTTTTTACTTGGCAATCTGATGTGGAGCGAAAGTAATTTTAGTTCCGGCTTATGTGAATTTTTGAAATTTTCATTAATTTTAGTTTTCATTACCACCTAAAAAATAGGAGGAAATTACTGAGATGAATTCCATATTTCATTCCAATAAAGCAAAAGTGCAAATTCTATATGAATATTTTCTGCACATGCGATGATGTGTAAATGGAGAATGTACATGCACATACTCTCAGTGATATCGAATTTGATGACAGAGAAAAATGTGTAACAAGAATTTACTTAGTCTATTATCGTCGAATTTTCTGCGCTTCAATCTCATTGGAGAATGAATTCCGTGCGGGAACTTCAGATGATCGATGTCACATTTTGAAATAACTCATCTAACATTTTGGTCCAGGACATTGAAGTGGAAATAGACTCATCGACGTATACATATTGGGGAATTCATTCCATAAATTTCCATGTATGGATTATATAACTTATGGGGGGGGGGGAATATTTCACGTCAATATGAACTTGAAGTAACAGCAATTTCAGTATTTCGTCACTTACTATTAGAAATAACGTTTTGTGGTTCGTCAATGTTGAATATTGTGACATGTGTCACACACAGTCATCGGAATATTTACGTGAAGTATATTCAAGTGCAATCACACGAATTTATATGAACTTCTATTCTATCTATGAAACTGGCTTCATTGATATATAAATCCACTAATTTGAATTTTTATGTTTTATCAGTTAATGATGATGGGAAAGAATTGATCTATAGGTTGGATTGAATGTCATTCACTATTGCAATCTAAATGTGCATACCAACAGATTCGATTTCCAAATGAATTTCAATACACACTAAGAATAATCAGTGACTCATGTCCTAACGCAGAGGATATACCTATAAATGGATGCAATCATTACATTTAGTACATAGTGTGGTGTTGATTTCGTGTACACTCTCAGTGGAATTAACCATTTTATTCATTTATCTTTTGTATTCTTTTTTACACTCATGTTACGCGAGGCGAATTCAAAGGCTTCAAGGGACTTTTACCTAGAAAAGGGGATTGAAAATGGCTTCACGTAAATGATATACACTCAATGTACGTGCTGTGATCTTGAGCTCTTTCTCTTCTATTTATTCAGTTCTTCATCAGTTCGATCCTCTGACTTTTGGTGATCAAATGAAAGAAAAAACAAGAAATGTCTGATGTAGGTAAATACTCTTGTTGCATTGGTGGATTTGCCAGTGAAGTGTTGCACCACTTCAGTCAGACGTGAATACAAGGGAGATGTGATTCAATATTTTACCGGATGATTTCAACTCGGGGATAACCAGACTATTCGCAGAATTACCAACGGTTCATTGCAGATGGAATTGACTGATGCGATGTTGAATGGACACGACAATAAACTTTATACATACATCCATGTATGTATATACATATATATGAGTATCCAATTCTCATCATCGGCCATCCAGATTAATACAATTTCGTTTGTCGTATCTGCTAACAATATAGTCCTCTGAGTTTCTGTCACGGATTAGAGTTGTCCATAGCACCGGATCAATCATCATGAATTCACGTATAACAATAGTGAATAATCAACTTACACCTCAACGAATTTCTATCACTCAGATTCATTGTCAATGAAGTTTCTCATTATTTTCCTCTTCATTTCACATTGAGGTTGGTAATTCATCAGGATAAAAAAAGAGGGGATGAAAAATTGTCTAGTCATGATATGCGAAATGGATCAATCCGTCATGTTCGATAAAACTCACATGCAAATCCATCCATAAATAACATGTGTGTGGAGGCCATGTGTGGTCTCCCATTAAAACCTTAAATGGCCTTACTGGAAAAAAAAGATTCACCACAACTCATCATGACTTGCCAGTCATCGTTCAATCTTTCAGAATGAATTAATATCATTCAATTTCCTAGAGCAATGATGGGAACAGGAAGTTCAACTATGAATAACAGAGAAATGTATGGTTGGTAATATTTTATTTTGATTGGGAACAATACAAAATTTCCATTTGGAATAATTTCTGATATCGGGAGCAAAATTTCGATGGAGAATACTTAGATTGTGTCGTCAACCTTCAGTCTTTATTATACTGCGTTACACGAAATTGATCAATTCAGGAAAAACAAGATAATTGATTTCATGTTGTTCATCATCATTATATCAATTCAAGTTGTAAGTTTCTCCGAGTACTTTCATTGTAGCGTTGGTTCGTTCAGTTCTGAATATACTGACTATTCCACCCTCTTTCAAATGTTGATTGTGATGGGGACGTAAAATGAAAGACAAAAGGGCGCGTTTCCTCAAATAAATTCTTCAGAACTAATGCAAATACAGAAAGACGAAAATAAATAGAAATTCGATACTCATTCGTTCACATGCAACTTCTAACAGAATAACTCATTACGCAAGTGTTAAAGTGGTGATGGTCTTTGTTATCCATAATTGAAATACATTTGACATGGGGAAAGAAACTAGGACGCATGAAATATTCATATTTTGCATCACAAATATCCTCTTCGACAATTTTTATGATCAACAATTTGCATCGGGACACATGGAAAAACAATTATTGTCACGAATACAGAGTTTACATGAAATTGTTATGAACTTTGTGCAATGTTCGTGATAATAAGGCCACGTAGTCTTGACAGCTTGGTGTGATATGTCACAGTTCCTGCTCAGTGGAGTGCCATTCATTATCTAGTGCATTTCACGAATCATAACTCGATAGAACGAGAATGGGTAGATTATTTGAGTTGATGCTGATCAGTTTATTCTTCCCTTGGTCATCAACAGCGAAGCTCTGGAATATACCGATCCCCAATGTTGGACATGATTCAACTGTTGCTATTAATGAAATGGCGGTAAGATATCGTTCAATAATTCAACTGAGTTCCACTTTTCAATCATCTGAATTCTTTGAATTGTTCTAAAGGTGCGGATTCTGACTAAATGCTATGCAGACTTTAAAGAAATAATTATTCATAGTGATGTCGAGAAACATGTTCTCACATCCATCCAAAAAATGGAATTATTTGGGGTGAACGTTTTTGATAATTC
The DNA here is from genome assembly GCA_018881525.1 of Meteorus sp. PSUC_FEM 10030008. Classification (NCBI taxonomy): domain Eukaryota; kingdom Metazoa; phylum Arthropoda; class Insecta; order Hymenoptera; family Braconidae; genus Meteorus; species Meteorus sp. PSUC_FEM 10030008. The sequence goes on along the minus strand of JABMBR010011420.1, from coordinate 14,535 downwards.
ATCGATGATCAACGAGAATATAGTTGTGCGATTGCATCCGCATCTCTTCGTAACAGCATCAAGCACTGCATCGCAACTTGAAGCAATGTTATGGACATTTAAGTCATCACAATTCTGGTCTATAAAAGCCCCTCTATTTATCTTGGATCAATCTAACCGTGGATGTGGGAATGCAAGGCGAATGTTAGATACAGCGTGGAAAATGAACTTAATTGAATCATTCTTCCTTAGCTATAATTCTCATAATGTTCCTATGATTTTCACTTATAACCCGTATACAAATCGTGTACCACAACCTTGGAAACAGGTGTTGAGGATGAGGAGACAGTTCAGTGGATGGACTATGTACTCTCAACCAGATCAAGGAGGTGAGGCGTCTGACGTTTGATAAAACCAAGAGCTCAATTACTATCAACATAACATGAATCTAATTTTGTTATTCTCCATCAGGAAATATTTGCGGAAGTCTGAAATTTGATCGTACAAAAAACCTTGATGGTTCTGTCATCAAAGTCGCTATGAATATGTTTGGAGGTCACCAAATTGAATTGGGGAAATATAACAATGACTGGGTGTTGGAGCATTTTTACGGAAATGACATCGATGTGGCAAAAGTTTTGAGGCCCTCATTGAATGTAACACTACGAATTATTCTGGAGGAGGCAACTGGAGTTTTCAAGCTCATCAAAAATGGTTCAGCTGATGTAGCGATGTGGCTGTACGAATACCGCAGCAAAGGTTACGAAACAAGTTATCCTCTCATGCATTCAAAATACCACATAGTTGCGAATAGCATGGGCTTTTATACGCCACTGGAGAAAATGCGCAATTATTATGGACTTGTCACATTGATATCCATGAGTATACTGCTCACGGTCACATTCGCTGTGATTGTCTTATCTGGAAATACAAGAGAATGGTCTTTTGCTGCTTTCGAACTCCTTCGATTGCTCATAAATACCGTGATATTGAGTCGTATGGACACAATTGCACAACGATTTTTTTTCACCATGATTTTTCTATATTTCCTGATAATTCATGCAACGTTCTCAGGGCACTTAGCAGCGTTTCTAACAAAACAGGAACATCGCAGGAATGTCGAAAGTTTAGAGGATTTGAAAAATTCCAAGTTCGACACGATTTTAGCTAATTGGCCTATCGCATCACATTTCGATGATCCTACTTTGAAAAGCAAATGGATCGAGTCTGGTCTCTATTGTGTCCCAGAAATTGTTGGAAATAACTCCGCTGTTTGTATCACAGACTTGGAAATTCTTTTAGAACCAGCGTTCGTTTATGGTATGCATTTCTCAAAAAAACCGGTTGGTACGAATGTGTATATCTACCTTATGCGCGATGACTGGCCATTGAAAGACAAATTCGACTCGTTTTTAATGTGGTTAGAACAGAGTGGGAGTACTCGATGGCATGATATGCTCAATGAAAGAGAGATTATGCGACAAAGAAGATACAAAGAACAGAGAAGGGTGGATTTTCTCCCCATCCGTCTGTCAATGCTCGATTTCATCTTCATTTTCCTGTTAATTGGACTTATAGTTGCATGTATGAGCTTCTTTTGTGAGCGACGATTCAGACCTAAACCATCGAATCATAGACGGCGAACAATTCGAAAAATTATGCGAATCTGACCCACAACAATGTGATAACATCAGCAGTTGTCAAATAAGTGATCCAAGTCATTTTCATAGAATCCTTCAACGTCGATGATGCACCATAATTTGTCCACTGATTGTGTGAAAATCTATCAGAATTATCATGAACAATTATTCTTGCTCTGAAGTAAGAAAGTAATGTATCACCGTCAGCAATTTTGTAGATGTTCAATTTAACTGTGATTACCAATATTCTGAAATAAAGGAAATTCATTCAATCTCACCATTTTTGTGATCATTATCCTATATCATTTGAATAGAGATCAACATAATATCTGTAGCTCACTCCTGATAATAGGAATCGTCTCACAAGGATTTTTTCGTATTTCCACCTACATATACGTGTATAAAATTCACGTGTACAATGTAACCCCAGGGAGCCAATGGATGGAGATGATGCTTGCTGTGAGACGAGTCATCTTTTGCAATTTGCACCTATCTCGGTGTACGAATGAGATTTGGCTTCGATACTAAAAGATCTCTTTCACTACATCCCCATTTTTTTTTGTTGTTTCTGTCAGGTCCTTTTACCCCAATGTCCTCCCATCAGCTGGAGTAAGATCAAGTATATAAAGCTGAGGAGAATGAGAAGTGGAAAAAACCAACGCTTCAGTCTGGCTACTGTTTCTTTCAGGGGGTATTCCCATGAGGTATAAACATACACGTCCATAGACCCTATAAACTCTACAAACGCACACTCTTGACCATTGGAGGTTACTCGGATCGATAACAAAACCAACTGCTTGTTATTTCTATTGCTGAGTTAGATGTACCTGAATAGGAGAATGAAATTCTTGTCTTCGTTCGCAATTCTCCTCTTTCGAACTTGGAAAATGAAATGACCCGTTTTAAACATTCAATTGTGAGATATATGGACGTTTGATATAAGTTTGAACTATTTCAATTGCAAAATCACATACGATAAACATGAAAACGAAATGTTTTGCGAACAAATAATCGTACGCGGGTTTCACGAATCAGTTCGTTCATACAGTCAACAGCTTGGTATGCTCAATTAGATGTACAATGTAATATAACAGACATTTGTGATGAAATATATTGAGATCCGAATGCATACATACCCCTATAAGTTATGTACCAACATCGGAAATTGATTAATCGATTTAGGTGTGCAAAGAGATTACATTCCTGTGGGATACTCCAGATCTGGTTTGGTGGTTTGAATCTAATCTAACGCTATATTAACATTTGGTCCACATCGTTTGTTGAGCGATCATTGTTCAGGTTTGCAAGAGGAGCACAATCTCTATTATATACTGAGTTCAATGTGTTGTTGTTCCTAAGCAGCCTGGCGCATCGCTATGATAGATAGCGTCGTTCTATTATATATCACAGTGCTTGTGACTGTACATACTGTAGATTTCAATTCGGTTTATGACGCGCATCGCAATCTCCTGTATTCGCGTTTCTCTATAGTGTGTCCAAGCGATGTGCAATATCAAGCAATCCATTTTAGTTTGTTGTACAGGTATCCATGAAATGGCTATTTATTTGTTGAATTTCATTGAATGACGTCGATGGCGATTGATACGACATGAGGAAGAAGTCTTTCATTTATATGTGATTTTTATACTTTCTGTGCTTGGAAGAAAGCATTTTTCTATTGGTTTATATAGGTTATATTGTCGATGGAGATTATGACGGCAAAAACGGAAGTGAGCGTCGCTTCTGTGAGCAGAATTAAATTGCCCGGGGAATGACCTTATGCCACTTGTGAGGATAATCACTTCTTGACTCTTTTACTCAATCGCGTTATCCTCTTTGATGTAGATATTGCTTTACCGAACTTTTCAACTTATAGGTAAAACGGATTGTATAAATGTAAGATAAATTATCTCATTATTCTTTATGACTGTTGGTTTGAAATTTAAATTTCATTTGATAGATATTTGAATAATCCAGTATTAAAAGTTAACTGATGTAAAGTACGAGTAATTTTCTTCTGTTTTTGTTCCATCGTTTTTTATTTTTTTTCCCCTCACCAACTACCAGTTGCGCCAAGCATTTGAATAGCCACAGCAATTTCTCTCTGTCGAAAGTTATTTGTATGAGAATTATTCACATGTTGATCCATCAACTGAATTTATGGATGAATTGTATCTTTTTATGTTTTAGGCATAATGGAATCGACGTTGGCAACGGAGGACTCCTTCTTCTCGAGGCTTATCGTCGCAGCATCCCACACAGCGTTATCCGGCGATCTCGCAGTCTTCATTCTCAATTTGTCAACAATGGATTATTCGAAAACAACAACATCAGTACCGGAAATTTCTACAACTGACACCACAACCGAGGAAGCTGATATTATCATGGAACAAGAAGAGAATGAGGATGATAACGATGATTATAACTGGAGTAGACCAAGTCCTGAACATAATCCTCTTGTTCTAAGGTAATTTTCACGCAAATAATTACAGTCTATCGAGACCTCAATAATAATTGCGAGTTCCTCAGTAAATAAATGGTCCGTAAATGAATGATTTCCAATATTGTCTGTTCAGAGTAATGCGCCTTGACGGGTTTACGTCAGAATTAATTGGTGAGGTGGCAGTCGAAACATCTACCACATCTGTTGAAAATGTTTCACTCACCATTCCCTGTGGATTCTTCTCCCGTGGTGGCGCATATTCACTTCAACTCCAGGGTCGCTCTGTGCCTGCCACTGGAAAATTCACCGACACCAATGGCATTCAGGTGAGAATTCAATTTGAAACGTACACATATCATGTCAGTTGAGATGAAGTCATTACAAATTCCAATCAACTGTATATTTATGAAATTATTCTCCCTTTTTTGTCTATCAGATGCGAACAACTTTAGATGTTAGATGGCCAATACCATCACTCACACTAGAGCCCCAACATTTTAACACGTTCCCTGATCAACCAGTTCTAGCAACATTGGAGTATACTGACGTGTCTTGTGCGCCAGAAAAAAGCATTCCCGTTGACACGTATTCGTTACAACTGATCTATTGTGGTGCTAGTGTACTCTCATGTGATCCACGAAACAAGAGCAATGTGCAGGTAACGGTGGAATTTCCAAATATTTTCAATGTGAAATTGCATTCTCGTACAAAAATCATGGCTGATATATTCTTGAAACATTTTCCAGATGCTTTACTCTGAGGAGATCACAGGTTATCCTGCTCAGAAGATTCTCAACTTGCGATGTGAATTTTTTGGTCTGGCGGGACATTATGCTCTGAGATTGAAACCATCTGATAACAATTCAACAGCACCTACAACGAGTGCTTACATAAAAGTAATTGAAGCGTTGATCTATTGGAGTCAATGAATCGAATCTTACAACTAGCTTTAACCGTGTTTCGATGATTAATTTGTTCTAGGTGGAAGTTTCCAACCAGTATGTATTCAATGTTCATGCACGATCAGTTTACCCATGTGACGGGAGTTCTGGTGGCTTGTCAGTTCTCTTCGAGTATCCCTCGTGTCGTCTTCAAGGTGATCGCGTTCGAGTTTACGGACGTTTAAGAGCCGATGTTGCATCTCTTGCTCCGCCCTCAACTCTTCACTATGTTGCTGAGTTGAAAGCTCCCCCGGGCAAGCATATGCTCACATTTGACTGTGAAATATTCACAGAGAAATTTGTTGAATATTGTTTCGTTTATGTCAGTCAGGCAATTAACAACGCAATGGCTGAAGTCAGAGTCGATTGCATTCCAACATTTCCCATTCAAGGTAAAATTGCATTTTGAGATTTTAAAAATATACAATATTCCAAATATAGCTTTTCGAGCTGGAAAAACTTTTAGTCTGGATTATGTATTGGCAAGTTGATAGTCTGCGTTTTTTTGTTGAAGAATTGACGAGGTGAAATTTTGTCAGAGAGATATGATGCTCGGAGATCTAAGAACAGCCTTTTAACTCATGTTTCGTCTCCAACAAAACGTTATTATGGATAAACGAGCATCTCATCGCGGCTCATTGAGCAAAGGCAATAGTGTTTTCATGTGCGCATTAAAGAAATTAAAAGGCCGTGAGAACAAATGGAAGCTAAGAAGCACTGAGTTAAATAACATTGTACGAAAATATAAATAGAAATGAAGTAGATAATGATGATGAAACAAATGAGAAGCAGCAACAAAGCTATTCATTTCAGTAGTCATTCCAATAATTAAAAAATTCAGATTGCTCTCGAGTTCGTCAAGTTTGTCGCGAAATTTTCCTCTACTTTCAAACTTCTTGACAAAATGATATCTCATTCTCTCTTGTATCTTATTTACCATCCAAAGTTAATCCGGATATATTTAGCGTGAAATGTTCGTTCTCCCGTAGGCGAAAATTACCCCCGTCATTCGGCACTCAGCGCAATTGCCCTACGAAGTTTGTGTATTCATCAAGACAGACCAAGAGAGATGAAGATAACGTGCAGGTCATCGATCGTTATGCTCCGGAATTTATGATCGATGGATGGAGGTGACTTTTGCACTATTCATGATGGGTCAACTTCTTAATTAGTTAAACGCCCAATGAGATTTTCCACCCTATCCATCAACTATTAAACTGACACTTTCAATTGGTTAATGAGTTACAAATTTCAATGGAAATCAATCACAATCTTCTTTAATACTCTGTTATTATGATTGCAAATACGTTTGAATCTCTATCTACAGCAATAAATTCATGATACTGTATGATTATCATTTGCTCGCTAATCATTTAATCTGATTTCTCGTATGGGAATATGTATATCAAGGTATTTATAGAGCGCATTCGAATCGATAACTATCACTGTCCGTCGGATCCCAGAGTATAATAATCTATGATATCATTTATGAATAGAGAATACATCATATATCTGTATGGGAATGACGCGAGTGCTTTCTAGATCGAATAATATATTTTACTGCACCAATACCACCATGATGATCATGCGGCTAAAGCTCCGGCCATTAGGTTCCATAAATTCTGTACGCGCCAGTACTGTTGAATTTCAACGAGGATATTTCGTGTGAAATATATTGCGTATGCATTCGAGAGAAAAATATATACTAAATGTGGCGAATCATCGAAAGAGAAATGAGCGAAATGGTTGTAAGAAGAAGAGAGGGGAAGTGGTAGAAAAATAGAGAAAAAATCCAACTTATCACATATTGAGTGAAGTATCAGTTCATAAAAAACTGTATAACTAAAATATTCTGAAATATTTACTTGAGGTTTCAATAAATGCTACTAGTAAAAAAATGTTTGGGAATTTAGGCACGGTGAAGTATTGACGGGTTTAATTGAGGCGGGAAAAGTTGGTAACTAATTGTTACACGTCACTTTGAATCATTTACTACTTCACTATTGTGATGTGTGCGTGTGTATGTGTGTGTGAGATCCAACCAGAGCTGTGGAAATCTCACGGGTTGGCTGGAGTTAATGGAATTGTTTCCATTTGCATATAAACTGATCTTGGTTTATCTCCTCCCTTCGTTCACCATAAACTATCACGCGACGTCAAGAGATCATCATTCCTTTTTTTTTCTTTATGATTGCATCTACTTTTTCTTCCCCTTGTACTCTTCTGTTGCTCCAAGGATGTATTTTCAAGCATGGAAAGGTTGTGGAGAGATATTTTTTCTAGTCCCCCATATCCACAAAGTGTTTTTGAATTGCGCTATTCAACCGCTCATTTTTCTTGTCAAATTAAAAAGAAAATACGAGCACGGTGGTTATGAATGGGAGCTTGTTAAACGCATGTTCCATGTTATGGAAAGTTTGTCCACATAAAATTGTATCATTACAAACTAGAGTTGTACCTGACGCAGAAATTCAATATGGAATGTTATGAATATTGTGAAAAACAAAACATTAAACATGTATAATGTTTTCATTAGTATTTTCATCCATATTCCAACATTCTACTTTTTCTCAGTTATACTGAAGATTCTGTGTAAAAGCCATCGTTTCCACCTCTGTAACTTGGAAAAGCTCACTAACATCTCAAGATTCTTTTTATATAGTCACGTTTTATTCATTGCAAAGCGTTCCCGTGAGCCCATTTTCAACGTTCATCAAGAGAAAAAGCACGAAAGATAGCGAAGGGCAGATGAGTTGGCTCGATTGTAAGACGATAGAGACATATATACAATCTTGGTTGTGCATTTGCCATTACTCAAACCTTTTCATACCCTTCGCGGCTTATTACTGGCCAAGATTATTACCGGATTGCTGAAGGGAAGTAACATGGAAGCAATTGAAGTTCTGCTTACAACCAAGAACTATTTTCATTCGTCATAAGATTATACAAGTTTCTGAAAGTAAATCCTATTTTGTGATTGGTATCTTTCACTGGAGAAATTGATGTGTTACTTTCAAAAGAATAATCAGTTTACTCCAAAAAAAAATTTTAGATTGAGAAAAATTTTCATCAAGAAGGAAATAAAAGCTGAACAAGAAAAACTCAAAAGAATCCCATTTTGTCCACTATTTATTCTTTTGTTCGTGAATTTCTCATATTTAATTTTTCTTCACGTGCGTTTTCAGAAAGTGATGCAGGCGGTTGGGGTGATTGGAGTTCATGGGGACCCTGTAGCAGTTCGTGTGTAGGCGGGGTGAGAAATCGTTACAGATTTTGTGATACACCACCACCGAGATACGGAGCTAAATTCTGTCAGGGCCCAGCGGTAGAAACAGAGAGGTGTGGTGGTGAGACAACTTTTGATTTGAAAAGCAGCTGGACTACTGCCGAATGGGAATGTAGTCATGGTAAAGGATTAGCTGCTGATCGACCCGAAGTGACCGCAGAAGTTGGCACGAAGTGTCGATGTGGCTGCGTGATTAATCTGCGGAATGAAACCTCGAGAAAAATTCTAGCAGCTAGCACTCAGGCATGTCCTGGTCGTTCCTTCTGGCTTATACAGGTATAAGAAATGAGGATGAAGAAGTGGTAGTTTTCGTTTCTCACTATATAAAGTCGTAGGGTGATCAATAGAATTTGCAAATTGTTGATATAATTTTTCTATATGGTGTTCTGATTGTTTTTTTCAGGGTGAGGTTAATTCCATAATCAAACTTCACTTTGATCAAACAAAGTTTCCATGTTCGGGTCAATATGTGAGGGCAAGGGATGGTGACTCTTTGAGCGCTGAGCTGTTAGCAGATGTTGCTTATGATAAAACCGCACCGGAATCGGGGACAGTTATATCTTCGGATCAAACACTTCTTTTAGAATTTTTTAGCGATGAAATGGTTGTGACTCGGGCTGCATGTAGTGGTGGTTTCCTTGCACATGCATCAACATTCTGTAAGTATTTTGGAAAAATTGAAAAAGAAATATATATATCTAAAGATACACCATTTTGCATTCAATTTCCAACTTTATGTAAAAATGTGACACTGCTGCCTGGTACTAGTGCGATATTTGATACAATAATGGTTTACACGTTTAAAGTGAAACCGCAGCCGGAAAATGGCACAGAGGAAACAACGGCTGTGCTTATTGGCCCAAAAGTCATGGCAGCAGCGGGTCGATGGGCATTATGGTTGTCACCCGCTCATCTCGCGGCTGCTTCGCTTTTACTTCTCATGTTTCTTGTATCTATTTTCCTCGCATTACAATATGCAGTTAAATACAGGAAATATCACGTTGCTGAGGATCTAGACAGTTTGACTGATAATTCAGGTGAAATTATATCTGAATTCAACCAACTGAATGAGATTTACCTTGATATTTATTTTGCAAGTCTTTGAATTTTAAAACTTTTCACTTTGAATAGCTTGCAGCGGTTCAATGCAAGGACTGGCGAGGCGAGCACGTGCATTGTCATCAGCCACTCTCATCTCAGAGGTTGTCTCTTTGGTACGATTACCCAGACGTCGATCTTCCGGACATGGAAGACTCGAAGAAACTCCAGCTGATCTTGAAGATGGTTATGAAAGCACTGAAACTCAAGCCGAGTATGTTTGAGATTCATTCAATATTCTATTCGTACTTATATTTCGTTTGAATCCACCCTGCTTACTCTTGATTCAAACTCATTCTTGTTCGCATATATTAAATAGAATGGAGGACGAACAGAGCGTTGAATCTGACACACCAAAATTAAGTATAGCTGTTGAGGAGAGTAGCTCCCAAAAAACGATCGTAGCGAGTGTAGCGAGTGTACGAAGTACTTCATCAAGGCGTTCTTCGACATCAAGTACCATAACGTCAGGACAGCCCGAGGTCAAGTACGCTCGCCCAGTTAAGTAAGTTTTAAATAGGCATGGTGCTCGCCTACATTTTCTTTTTCGTTTCTATTTTTTAAAATTATACCTGTATAAATTATTATACATATCTATATTCAAGTTGCGTTTTAATTGATGATGACTACAAGGTCAATTGACATTGCAAGACTATTCAGCTATTATATTTTTTATAAATTATTAATTCTTCATAAATTATATTTCGTATATGCTGTTTTGTATCTGTTTTTAGTGCATTCCTCAATGTTATTACAATCTTCTCCAGAATTGCCGAGTGGAATTCAAATAAAGTAATGTGGGAAATGAGAATTGCACGATTAGTGAGACAAGAATAAAAAGATAATAGTTCTATGTATATTTCATACCAATTTCATTCACTCAATCATGTGTTAAAAACAAGAGAGAATAAACGTTGAAAACGAAAAACAGAACACATAAATGAGCATGGCACCTTGACACAATTTTTTCATACAAATTTCACATCGTTTTATATCAAAGCTTATGATGAACGATTATGATTCATGTGAATTGTCATTAGATTTTGTCGTGTTTTTTTCTGTATTTGTCATCAAATTAATTAAGAATGTTTGAAATTCATTAAAGTAATCGGAGACTCTTTTGCAGGCTTCGCACGGTCGGACCTATAAGCCCCGTGTCGGAAGAGGCATCGATTTCAGAAGACAGCAGACGATGCAGCACGACGAGCGGCGGTTCCACCAGCGTGAATAACGTAAGCGTCTCTCACCCACAAACATCTAGCCTGCAGTGCAAGGTATAATCGCCCCTTCTAATATGAACGGCTTTTATTTATTCGCCGCACAATATCGATATCAATGGCTTCCAATAATTTTCTTTTATTTATTTTATGAATCTTTAAGGCGGGTTGTGCTGTTATAACATAAGTAATGAGAGACAAGGGGAGAAACGACTCGCGAATTATCTTATAGTTTGTCTGATTATAATTTCTATTTCGATAGGGTTTTTCACCAGCGAGTACGTCCTCAAATATTTCGACTTTGCGTTGTGGTAAAGAAACAAAAGATCGCCGTAATCGGGAACGATTACTACAAGGTCCTGGCTCTGAATTTAGCTTGGCTAATCCTGACACTGATCTCGAATTAGATTACTACGATTACAATGTTGTAAATGCTGGAGCTGCACCAGGTTCATATCTTGGTATGGATCCTGCTTTCCTTGTGTGGATTCCTCCATTGACACCTGGTGAAACTGAAATACTCGAAGCTATCAATGAGGATCATCATTATGAGGAAATACCCGATAGGATACGTGAAATTGATTCGAGAGTAGATATTGATACGGAAGGCGCATCTCTTACGCCAGCGGAATATCGTAAAATGCGATCGACAACGGATGATCAAGTGGGATCCGGACACAGTGAAATTCTACCACGAAAATTCGATCCTGGTGAGTGTCGACTGCATGATGAAATCATTACGGAATATCGTGCGAGGCTACAAGAAGGAATGTTACCAATTCACCGGATTTTAGAGGAATCACGAATACGTGTCAGTGAGGAATCACTGGCTCGACACTCTGTTGATGATATCCCGCAAATTGATATCATTCCCAATCGATTAATTAAAGAAACGGATACAACAAGTTCGCGAGAAATGTTTGACGGTAGTAGATTGACTCCAAAATTGAATCGTGATCGATTGAAAGATGAGCAGGAACGTTCAAAAAGTGGCATTATGTTCAAAAATAATAATAAACTCGCTGATGAAGAACGAATATTAACACCAGCGGCAGTACGTAATCGCTTACAGGAATACATAAAGAGTAATAATTCTAGGAGTAATCAAATAGCCGCTGAGGCGGCACGCGGTAGTGGTGAATTATCAAAAGTTAGTCAAAGTAGAAAAAAAAATTCGAACGGTGTAAATTCCAAACCAAGACGTAATTCTGCCCGCGATAATGATCGCGATATTTGTGACACTAAAGACGAATTCATCTTACCTAAACCACCTAAAACCCCAATTTTGAGTCGCCGATATAAAGATATTGCAGACTTCAATTCTATTGATGACAGCGAGAAAATTTTGGGAATCGAAAATATCCCAATGAAAGAATTTGTGCGCGCGAGAAACGAATCACCAGCAAGAGTTCATCGTTCAAAAGAAACTGAGAAAAATATTGCCGTTAATAAGGATATACAGAGTCCAGATTACGGGGTTGAAGCTGATATAAATGACATCTCTCGCGAATCTATTTATGATTTTATCGGGGAGGACGAGGATGAATTTAAATTTGCGGACGATGATGAAGATGAATATATGGATAATAAAATCACTGCTTGAAATTATTCAAGTTGTGATAGAATGATTATAATATATGGATCATGAATAATGGATGGGATTACAAATAGATTGGAAAAAAGTTTCAATTTCAAAAGTACAAGTGTGGAAAATGTGATCAATCATAAGATGAATTGCTAATACTCATTAGGAGGTTGCATATTTCAGAACTGAATGAATCGCCGAGTAAGTAAATGAAAGATTATTTCTTGCATCTTCCATGCGATGAATATGAATTCACGCGCGCACCTTATTTATTAATCATACGTTAAATACGATTGTTTAACATGAGAAGATTATCAATTGTATGGTACATCTGTTCGATCAACTCAAAGCTCTGTGCAACAAACAATTGTAGTATGTGAGGAGCTAAAGACAAATCTTCAATTGTTCATGATGTCTGAATCTAACCATTGAATTATTAAATCAAATTAGTCTATAGAACATTAATGCCAGTGTATTTAAAATGCAAAACATCTCATATCATACTCGCAATCAAATATATGTGCGAGGAGTGCTTGGAATTTTAATGTGAATGAGGATCATCCAAGATGTTCTGAAAAAATATCAAAAGACTGTATTTTTCGATGTACACTTCGAGGCTTTATTTAGAAAGAGAATCATAATGGGAAACAAAAGAAATGGATTACGAGGCGCGATTAAACTTTTCATTTCGTTCAATTAAAGAAAGGAAAATAGCTAAGGATTTGATTTCATAGAGCGATACGAGTTTATTCAATGCTGGAATACGTATAGATTCATCGTTTTGATTTATTAACTAATGTGTTATGAATATTATGCGACGCATTCGCAACCAAAAAGGGCACTTGACAGCAAATAATCGATGTGTAATAGCTTAGATTTCTTATGTGAATTGTTCCTATCCGAAATATATTAGTGAAGAAAAAGAAACAATCTTCAAAGCGTATCTACAAGGACTATAAGAGAGCAATTATTGTACCATAAATGTATTTACTTACACATGTCTGTATTTTTTTCTAGTCAATTATTTATTGTATAAAAAGAAAGAAAAGGAAGGAATATGATGTATAAATGTTACCCAAATATGTGTAGCTCATCCAAATGCATAATATCGCTCCGGCGTGAATAACAGTTATATGTCTTTCTAATTCATATTTTTAGTTGTGTCACCATAAAGTTTTTCGAGATAAAAATCATGAAATCTTATAAATATCTCGTTGAAGAACAATGTGGCGATCAAGGACTGATAATATCGATAAATATTTTAGTGTGTAGTAAATTATTTTAATTGAATATGCTCAATTTCCTGCCATTATGATTTTCGTCTGAATATTTTTTTTTGTTACCATATATTTTTATTTCAATAGCTTTTTCATTCTCGTTGTGATTATGCCTCAGTATATGATTGCAACAATATGTATTTTGTAGTTGTTGATTAATAAAATATTTACTAGAAATATCCACATTTTATTATGAACTGTGATGAATACGCTTACCCATTCATGAGAATGGGATGATGAATCATCTGATTGTGGGTTATCAGGTCGTTGCAGATGAGAGTTAAATGCCCGATCAATTGATTCGATTGGATCAAGGATTTTGAGGTTATCGATCTCCTATTCTATAAAGATACTGGATGAATGATGAGGTTCTCAATAATAAATTGACTGGCAATAATATTTATGGGGTACATTCATTGTTTCAAGTATAAACATAGACTCATCCGTGAATATCCATAACATCTATGATCATATATGAAAATACATGGATATAATAGGCACATACCAATACAATCTTCATATTCATTCATATTAATTGAATATAAATATTTAACCCTCACTCGTTACGATTTCGCTCTATTTTCTTCTCATCAGAGTGCTCCATTCGTTTTAACGATAACTTTACTCCTTACCTTCATTCCATGATTAATAATTGTAACAGTAAAACTTCGTAGTTGTTATTCAATGGATTATTCATTAGAAGAATATCCTCACTGCATCAGGGGAATTCAAATGGTTATTCCGTCACTTCATAATTAATAAGAGAAAATGTGGAAATATTGGAATTCCAGTGGGTGTGAGAATACACCCATAAAAAGTGGGATGGTTTCATTGTTATCATAATTAGTACATTGACAATGAATGAATTGAAAACGGTTCGTATATATTATATCTTATTGTCGAAAATATTTTTGTTAATTCAATCATGAAGTATTCATGATATATATTAGGCGTTAATCAACTGGATGACTGAGAATTCACATTCCAAGCTAGTCGAAGTATCATTTATAAGATTCTTGACAGCAAGATAGAACTTTGAATGACAAAAATAATTAATAATATATATATA
>JABMBR010011409.1:0-98994 GCA_018881525.1 Meteorus sp. PSUC_FEM 10030008 | reverse complement strand
ATATATAATTTTCATAAGATTTATTTGGATGACGTAATGATTGCAATAAAAATGTTAGAAAAACATAGGTTTTTTCATATAGAATATCAATATATATATTTTTTATATTCGACAAATGAAATGGTTTGAAATACGTTTTTCCTTCTCTTCTAATCAAAAAAGAAAAATATTCCATTGTCATACGCGTTAATTATTAATATGTAAATGTCACAACTAATAGAAACAAAATTTTTCTACATTATCTCTGTGTTTAACATTCGACTTCATTCGAAGTATTTTTCAACTACCCAAATATATTTTCCATTAGCACTAGTTATACAGACTAAAATTATTGAGACAAATGTAAAAATGCATCTTCCGTAATCATTATTTCGACAGAATTACTAATTGAGTCTTGGTAAGTTTTATTTGTAAAGCATTTCGTTAATCCTGTCTTTATTTTTCTTATTTATCATTTATTCTTTTTTCATTAGAATTGACTCACAATTTTTGATCATCTGGTGTTGATGAATAATATGGCAGATTGTGCGAATTATTTTTGTAAAAAATATTTGGAACGACTTGATAAATCATTTGATTTATTTAAACTTACTTTTGCATGTCAAATCGCACGATGTTTTAGTTTAGTACAGGCGCATGGACTACAATTAATGGAATATATGAATGAAAATTAATATTTTGTTCGTTATCGACCACGATTAAGCCTTCGTTATTGTTTCACATATTGATTAGCATAAATAATGATTATGGAAATTAAAAGACAACGGAATTCTAATCAAGAAGTAGCAACAACTAAACACACAAATGAAATTACATAAAAAAAAAATGTATTAATAGGTTGCAGAAACTAAATCGAACATTCTGAAAGGTCATTGATTAGAGAAGATAAAAAAATATGAACCACGTACATGTGTAACACTCATGACAATCGTGTGATCACGGAAAAATCAATAAAATTAAATGATATGTTACTTCTCTTGTTAATTGTCCGGCATTTTTCACGAACTTAACAATTTAAAAATAAATATAATTACTGAATGAAACAATTATTTAATAGTTGTGTAAACTCCAGGGTGAGATAGAAATAAAAAAAAAGAACAATATGTAAAAGGATGACTAAATCAATATCTAAAAAACATGCAAAAACATAATAAATCTGTGATAAAAATCATTCTAATTTGATCGCTAGTGCTTCTGGGATCGATTAAATTCATGTTCAAGTTGAACATTTTATCATAAAATTTTGGCGAAAGTTCATAAATTCATTTCCAAATAGTGTAAAGAATTATTTTGTGTATACCCATAAAGCTAATTTAAAGCACAGTCGGCATATATAAATTTAAGTGCACTTGTCTAATGGTATTTAAAAATTTTACTTCGCAACATTTTCGTTTCTTTTCGATCATTATCAATGCGCAGAAGGAAGCGTTGATAAAATTCATTTGCATTTGTTCATGAAAAAAATACATCTGTAGACAGGACTGTATGAATTCTTGAATAAATTTTCTCTCACAAATTTTTCAATCATTGTCTATCACTATTGTCGTTATTCATGAATGAAATATTAACAGAAATATTTAAAATGGATTCACTGGACATCCATGAGGATCTCATCGTAAATTATAAATACGATATCATAATTTATATTCATGTGTGTATATCTTTACAAAAGAAGGTAAATCAATTTCATTTGTTATCAAATCTAAATGATTTGGTGCTTGACTCATGATGCTTGGACATTTTCATAGTTATTGTTTTCTTTTCAGTTATTTTTTGGGTCATAGATTGCTTAGTGCTCTTTTGTTCAATACATCCATTGTCAAATGTGCCTTTAAAAGTGGTCAAATCAGTACCTGATGTATTGAATTCTTGTTCTTCAGATGTTTCATAATTTGATGTCGTTGTACTCTTGCCTGGTGATGAAGTATACACTTTGGTGGTGATTGTCTCCACTCTACCACCCGGTAAAACTTTATTTTCAACATTTTTGTACGTCTGACTTTGATGAACATCACTTAAATCGCTGAACTTATCTGCATTGGATTTGAATGTACTCATATGAGATGAACTGAACCGATCGGATTTTGTCGTTGGGTAAAGTGAATTTCCATCGTAACTTCTATTGTCAACTGAATGTATTGGTTGATGATAATCTGATGACATTTTTTCGCTGAATTGCTCTCTCTGTTCTTGCATATTCTTCCTACTTGGTGACTTTGGTGATTTTGCAATTGCTATTTGTGGAGGTGGTGGTGGAAAAGGACCTTCCAAACACACAGATTCATCATAGCAAACAAAATGATTGGGTGGATCGAATGATTCGTCATTTATTTTCCTCTCAATTGAACTGTATTGAGCAGGCAATTTCTCAGTTTGATAATTATCTCCAACTGAGTGCATAGGTGACAAAGACGGTTCGTGATATTTATAAGAGAAATTGTCATCGTAGCTCTGTGATTTGTATGATGGATCTTTCATTTTGTTCCTCTCCAATGTGCTCTGCGTTGAATGGACCTTTTTTGGACTCGTTAAATTCTGTTCATCTTTCATTATAATTTGGCTAACATGAGGAACCTGGGGTGATGTCTCATTCACTCGTGAATCGTATTTAGTTGATGAATAACTCTCATAACCACTTTGATCAGCGTCATTATCCGTGTCAGAGTAATCAGGTTTGTTTTTGTATTTAGCTTGACGAATGGCAGTCAATCTGCCACGAGCTTCCTCCAATTCTCTTTCTATTCTCAAAACTTCTGATCTGGCATTTATTTCTTGAGCTATTCCACCCACCATACGTTTATTCAATACCAAAGAACGTTCTTCTTCTTGTTGAATAGCTTGTTGTGCAGCGCGTACCAAATTATCAGTGGCACGTTTCACAGCATTCCCAGCTGCTTGCAAACGCTTTGTGCTCTCGCTGTCCGGGTCTGCTTTTACTTTGCAAGCAACTAAAAGCTGCGCTGTACTACTTGCCACTTGTTTAGCACTTGAAATCAATTTTTCTTCTGAGCTCACTCCCTGAACTAAAGCATTTGCTGATTCGACAAGACTGTGTGTTGCAGCTGCCACTAATCGTGCTGCTGATATTAAACCTTCAGACCATTGACCGTCATCCGATGATGTCAAAGGTGTTCTCGATACTTTTCCGCTAGCGATTAGTTCACGTTGAGCAGCACTCGCGGCTTTTATCAAGGCTGATGTCGCTGCGGCGATTGATTTTGCTGCTTCTAATATCATTTCATCGAAATTCATGTCCTCACTCGTTTCCTGGAATACAAAAAGTATTTAGATGCTTTCAATAGACACATAACCTATCAGCATTCACCATTTTCTCAAGGAAATAATTCACTAATTGTAACAAGGCTGGGTAATCCTGGCCACCGTAATAATATGTTTGATTCCTGGTCGATTGTAAATATAAAACAACCAAGAATATCAAACATATCTCACGGTAATCCAGATCGATCAATCAACAAGTAATGACTCAATAAAAAATAATTCCTGATCAAATAAAATCATTTGGAACATCTGTTAATTACCTGAATGCTCTTCCTTGGCCTAAGACTTGCCAATTTCTTCGCGGCAGCATCAATACTCGCCGCTGCACCCAACAATTCATTCTCTGCAATTACAGTGGGATCATCTGGATCAACCCAATCACTTCCTTTGAGCAATTCAGCAACTGCTACCAACTCAGTAACACTTTGAGCTATTTTACGCGAGATTAAT
Source organism: Meteorus sp. PSUC_FEM 10030008 (assembly GCA_018881525.1). Taxonomy (NCBI): domain Eukaryota; kingdom Metazoa; phylum Arthropoda; class Insecta; order Hymenoptera; family Braconidae; genus Meteorus; species Meteorus sp. PSUC_FEM 10030008. The sequence goes on along the minus strand of JABMBR010011409.1, from coordinate 95,265 downwards.
GGTAATTCGTGTTTAACGTCGCCACTTCGAGATGCAATTTGATGGATAACTTGTAACAGTTCACGATAATTTATTGCAACATCATGACCAGCTTCCAAGGTTCTGTCACGTAGTTTATTCGTATCAGCGCATTGATATGCCGCTGCTTTGGATATTGTCAGCATGTCACTTATTGCTTTCCGACCCACATTAGCAGCAACTATTATGTCGTCTTGTTTACAACTATTGCCAGCGGCAACTGCTTTGGCGGTCGCTGTTGTGATGCTTTTAGTGCACCGTACCAAATCTTCGGGAGTAACACTCATTCGCTGTGAATCAGCAGCACTTGATCCACGTATTTCTTGACCAATAGCTTCGATTGTTGACTCCAATGCACGCGTTCCACGTGTATGCTCATCCTCCACAGCTTTTACAGTCTTCAATAAAGATGTCACGTTCGTCACCATCACCTGAATATGAGAAACGAATTTATTCGTTACACTTCATCATCATAGAGAAGAATTTTTTAATCTAAAAATTGCTTTGTTCATATCTGCCGCTCTCATTGATGCTATTAGTATTTATTATTGTCATGTGTTATGCGTAGCTCTGAAAGAAAATTAAGCAGTTAGACTACTGGAAGTGGAGATATTTGGTAATTGTCTGGGAAAAAATAACATTAGTGAGAATATAAATTTGAATTAGTGTGGAAGAACAACACCAGTTGTGATTATCTCCAAATGATGAGAGTTTTTTCGTAGATAAGTTTCAAGGTACATCGATAATTAATTAGTGATGATCTAGCGATACACGACATAACCACAATGTTGAGAAAAAAGAGGAAACCATTAACTTGAATTTTACAGTTATACATACCCTACAACTACTTATTCCCGATATTTTCTCATTCAAAAGAATCGAAATATTTTGTGAATGTTTCTTTATTGTTTCATTTTAACTTGTCCAATGATTCAATAAGCAAAAATTGATTTGACGCGGCACTCATTTATAGAAAAATAAAAAAGAATTGTCTTTGTAAGTGAGGATGGCAAAGAAACAAAATTTAGAACATTTTATGTTCACTGTGAACTAGAAATTTTGTACTATTGAAATTTTGGGATGTTCAAATGCTACTGTTGCATGAGTAGCAGAAGATCGGAAGTACGTTGGATGGGTTGACTGTTCTCTGATGCTGACAATAGTCGCATTAGCTCCTCCTCTTGATCAGAAATAATCCAGTCGGATTCGGATCCACCACCAAGATCATTCGCCAATGGTAAAATCTGCTCGTTCAGCTGTCGTTCAACAACCTACATTTGCACGCCAATTGGCCGAAAAATCCGTCGTTTCAGACTCAAATCAAAGTCCACCATACTAAGATTTCATTATATATAAATAAAATACATACGAAAACACATGGAAAATAATAAAAAAATAATTAAATAATATGTAACACAATTGATGATACTGAGAAATGATTTTATTACGCACACACATTGATAGGAGAGAGATATATCGACGCAATGCAATCATAGGACATCGATAACTTAATGGTGGACTTTAATTTGTTTTCGCTGTCGGAGCATTTGTCTTGTCTAATTTATTGTTTGAATCGATTCTCATCTAAATTTGTTTCCCCCTTTTTGGTTTACATCAACAATGAAATGTCAATCACAAAATATTCCTTTGTGAACTTGTGTTAGCATTTAGAGGCACAAACTTCTTCATCAAATCTGGTCAATTAAAGTCCACCCACAAAATGTAGTGAAGCAAGAGAAAAATATTTTCACTAGTCATGATGGAAAAAAAAACGAAAAACTGTTACAAAACGTAAATGGAAGAAAAAGGGAAAATAATGTGATTAATCAGTCAGGATTGAATCATATCACAAATAATTAGTCATTACTTCAATCAGGCAGATTAAAATCCTTCACAATGTGAAGAAAAATTTTGGAGAGGAATATAAGGACAAAGAAAACGAAGCAGATGTCAGAGTTTTGTGAGAAAAACATAACCTAAACTGACCTTGGCTGAATCTTTCAAGTGTGCCATACTCGGATCATTAATTGGTTTTCCACTGGCGGCTTTGGTGGCATGAATAAGATCTCCAAGCGCTGAAGCAACATCTTTGACAGCATTGATCAGCATAACTTGCGCTTCAGAATTTTGCGTGCCCAAACTGGCTGCGCCATATTTAACAACTTCTGCCAATTGTACAATAGTTGTAACAGCATTTTGTGCAGCAACTGCTAGTTGTTCTTGTGAAGATGCTGCACCAGCAACTAGAGTCTTGGTGTCTTCAACTAATGCCTTAGCTGTCTTCAGTATATTTTCTCGATGATCAGCAAATGTGTCACCCTCATTTTCAGCATGAAGTGTGCCAGCAGTAGCAAACATAATTGTTGTATCCAAGTCTCCAATGATACCTGATACTGTACTAGCAGCATTTATGCAAGCCTGCGTACCTCTAGAACCAGCTTGGAGAGCAGCTAACACCTGCGAAACTTTCTCTGTGATGATTTTACCATGATCAGACACTTCTCTTTGTAAATAGACATCTCGAGGTGATGATTGACAGTTCCCAACAGCACGAACGATATCAGCACACGCTTGACCAAGCTCTTGTACCCCAATACGAAGACGTGATGACACTTGTGCATTTGAAGCAGCTGCAGATGCGCCGGAAGTATCACGTGCAAGTTGTGTAAATTTGTGAGAAATATCTACAGCCAGTGGGCCAAGTCTTGAGACGTCAGTACTTGATTTCGTCGACATTTCTTGCGCCAAACGTGCGATTTCTTTCGCTGCTTCTACCATTCGTGTTTGATAATCAACATAAGAGTCAACAGAGTCGGTTGATATTCTCGTATCATCCAGTCGCATCATCGCACGTGAAATTGTCTCGATCAAACCGGTAACGATACCATGTGATGTAGAAATTGTTTCCAAAGTTGATTCTAATTCAGTCAATGCATCTTTGGTAGAGTCCACCAGCTCGTCAATTTCATAATCGAGCATATGAGGCGTTGCGGTTTCTTTGTTAACAACTTCTCGCACACAGTAAACCAATTGCAAAGCTGATTCAGTCACAGTTTTAGTTTGGTCTAGAAGCACAGTTTGTTGTTTAGAATTAACCATATTGGAAGCAGCACCGATAGCTTCAGCCACAAGTGGTTCACAGCAATTAGCTATTTGTTCCACACACTGTCCAACATTTTCACGTTGAGTTTTCGCAGCTGCTTTCAATGGTCCAAGTTTTTCTTTGAATTCCCTGACACTGTGCTCCATCAATTCAATATAACCTTCTTGTGAATTTTCTTTTCTTGGTACAAAGTTCAACGATACAGCACTCAACGATGCTGAATCCAACTCACGTATTCCAGCAATCAACTTCTCGATAGCAATATCGCATTCATCTTGACCAGGTGTCTTGTCTCTGATTGATGCAACGAGAGTTTTTATTGATTCACTGACATTTTTACTATGGTGCGCCAGAAGTTGCCAAGTTGGTTCATCTTTAGGACTGGCTTGTAGACTTTTTGCAGCCTGTACCATAGCACAGGCACCATCAATGATTGCACGTTCCGAATCGGTTATTGTCTCAGAGGCTGCTTGAGGTTGAGACACTGTTGTGCTCTTGATGTATTCGGTGCAACCGGCAAATCCACATAAATTGTCAACGGCAGTGAGCAATGGTTTTGTAGCATCTGAACATTTTTGCCTATTCACTTCGCAATAATCTTGGTCAAGAGCTTTAATTTCTTTCACCAAACTGGCTGTTGAATTCGCAACATCCTTTGCAGATTGTACATAGTGTCGTTTAGAAACTGGATCATTTGTTTTACTTGATGCATGTCGACACGCGTTGCATAATGCGCTTGTATGTTTAGCAATCATGGTCGCCGCTTCAAGAATTTGTTGCTTAGAGCTGTTTGGACAGGTTAAATTTTCGCATCCATTATGAATGGCTTGTGCTGCACGTGTGAATAATGCTTTATCCACAATCATTTCTTCGCTTGTTATATATTTTCGTTGGAGAGTTGTTGTCGTTGATGTCGTTGTAGCCGCAGCACTTGTGGCTATTCGTAATTCCTCTGCAGCATTTCTCAATTGATCTTGCATCCGTGAATTATGTGGACTGCTTGCACATTGTCGAGCAGCCTCCACCATCTTCGCTGTGGCATCCGCTAAAGTTTTAGCAGCGGCTAAGAGTCGACGTTGTTGATCTGTGTCTGTTTGTCTATCAGCTTCACCTTTGATACTGTGAATTAAATATGCTGTTGCTTGGCCAACTATTCTTGCTTGTCTTACCATTTCACCAGCATCACCACTTGATGCGAATAACTTTTCCGTTGCTGTCATTATCGTTTCAACTGGACTGCTCGCTTCATGAATAGTTTCCTTCACTCGATGTTCACCATAACTTGTGGCTGTTCTTATATGATTCAATAGGTCATTCAACGTTTTACTCACTTCCGCAGCAGCCGCACTCAATTCTTTCAAAAGATTATCATCATTGCACGTTTCATTGCAAACATCAACAAGATTCTCAACTGCTTTTGTCACTTCACGAACTGCATTCATCAATTGGGTTTGACAAGCGAGTGATTGAAGAGTTGGTGCTACAACTTTGGCACACGCTACGAGCTGTGATGTCGCTAATGCACATTGTGTTGCTGCAGATATCACACGATTTTGTGTTTGTGAATCATCACAAGTTGCTGCAATGTTACGAGCTTTGAGGACCAATGCTGCTGTTGTATTTGCTACAGCTTTCGCTAGAGCCAATAACATATCTTGGAGTTCACGATTCGAATCATTTTCTTCCCCAATTGTTGTCAACACTTGATGGGAAGCTTCACCAACTCTGGATGCAGCATTCAACAAATTCTGTCGTGGCTGAAACGTAAAAGAAAAACATTAAGTCGTCATTTCCCACCTCCGTTCCATCGTTCAACTGAAGAAGAAATCGTAAGCATAGAAGATTGAGAAAATAAACAAAATACTAGGAAGCAAATGAGCTTCTTACGTATTGTCCATAGAGTGTTGAGGTGATAAAGTATGGCTGCGGACAAAAAACGTCCCGCTCTGTTAATTAATTTTTAACTATTCCAATTGAATATCTGACTTTTGATAATATACTGAAGTGATTATTTTTGCAGGTAACATACGAATATAGATAGAGAAAACAATCTAATCTATTCACCTCTTTCGTTTCTGGTTCAGTAGCTCGGAGAAGATCCGAGAATGCCGTACAAAGTTTCCTAGCAGCATCGAGTAAACGATCACCAGATGAATCATCTTCCATCAAAGCCGCAATCATGCGAACACCCTTCGTTACTTCTGGCAAATGTGTTGTAATCGTTGAAATAGCTTCACCCACAGCTGTATGATCAACTTCTTCAGCTGACCCGGAGGTCAAAGTGACCACTTGGGCGGTAGCAGCATTCATTTCCGCAATTTGGGTGCCCACATTTTGCTTGTGTGTTACCATCGTCTGAGCAATCCATTTTAACGATGCTGCATCATTCCCAAGTTCAGGTAATTGTGCTTTTGTTGTTAGTTCTGTCTCAGCTACATGAATTATCTCATGACCAGAGGTAATTGTTGATAGTAGGGCACGTTGAGGTTCACTGAGTACTGAAGTGACTTTCGTTTGTTGAACCTGCATCAACAAATTGTATTTCAACTTTTTTCACCATCAGACATTTTATTTCATCATCAGTTAAGTAAATGAGTTGGTAGCAAATTTCATTCACACTTTTAATTCTGGGTAAAATGTTCGAATAGAACCGAGAAAATCGAGAAATTTTAATCGATGTCAATTGATTGTTACAACGGAAAAACGAAATTTCTACTTCTCGTTATTAATTTTGTACCTACGTTTGATCCATAATAGAAGGCGTCTAGGCATGGAAAATGAAAAGCAGATTGGTCAATTAGTATCAGTCAAATTTGTTATGTCGAGAGGTACGCGAGTAAATTTCATCTCGATTGTTAGAAAGACCATTAATATACAAATGTTGCGAATGATGATATGAGATTTTCATGCATTTTATGAATTGTTGCTTTGTTTTTCTTTGTTTTCCTTACCATTGGCGGTGCATGCGCAATGTTGACTTGTCCGCTTACAGTAGTATACTGTGCGCCACCCATGTGCCCAGTACCATATGGCCGTGCTCCTGAAAATGTTTATCATGCACAATTGCTAAGCCTATTTGTAGCATACATTTATAAATGATGAATTACTTATAATATAGACAAAATGAATTTATTCATTAGTGATATGGGGCTGCACGTAGATATTTTTTGTCATTCTGCCAATTGTCCATACATCTGCTGCAAATAATTTTGCACTAATTCAATCATAAAGTGATTTAAAACAATAAAAGCAACAAAACTCTATTATATACAAAACGAATAAACAAAATGTCTTTTCATATGGAAACAAATAATAAGCGAAACGATTTCCAGTGCTTCTATACAACACGAGTGATTCATATACATTTCGTTTATGTCTCCATCACCAAAAGTGTTTAATCATTCTTCAATTACCCAGTGTTATTTTGTATTTATTGTACATGAATTTTTCCAAATTGGCTTCAAATTTCTTTTCGTTTTGTGTTCTTTAATGAAGGATTGACGATAGAGAATCTTTCAGTATTTTGATCGATCAAAACAGTTGACACTCATGATATAGTTCAGAGAGGAGTGAAAAGAATAAAAATGAATACTCACCATCACCACCAGCTCTCATGACAGCTGGTATAGCCACAGACACCGCTTCCACATTGCCCTTTCCAACATTATTTGTTTCATGTTGCATAATTGTGGCTCTGGAATAAAACGATCAATGAAGGAAATGTATGTTGATGAAGAAATGAAAGAGAAAATGGAACTAGAGAGGGGCTGTGCGGATAAAGAGTTATTAGCATTGTGAAACCTGAACTCACTTGAGTGGTGACACGCTGTCTTCAACCATTGTCGAGCCTTCATCGCCTTCAATTCCGAAATGATCTTTCGCTTTTTGTTTCTTGAGAATGATATCAATGTAGCCAGAAATGAGTTGGAGAATTTGTTCTGCCTCAGTTGTCTGCACACTGTAATATTGATCGGAGTAATCACCAAAGTCCAGTGTGAATGTATTTGGTGACGCTCCCCAACGTCTGACAGTTGTTAACGGCCAAGTTTTCAATATTTCTTTTGTTCTTTCATCTAATCGTAGCACAGAATCCTTCGTTACACCCAAAAGACGAGGAACCAATTTGTTCTTTCCAACCATTTTTTCCTTCACGAGGAAAAATGTAACACCATAAGTGCTCAATGATCGCGCAGTTTTCGTGTAGAGAACTTTGGCATCCAACTCAGATAACCCAATATGCTTTTTGTGTTCGGCAAATACTTTTTTCTCAATACCTTTAACCTTCACGTACGATTGTGGCAGGAATTCTTTCAAATCAAGGAAACCAGGTTTGTGTTTGTCTTCCTTATAATCACCAAATTGTATCTGACATTGAATACCAGCAAAAGTGCATGCTTTCTCTTGTGTCACAGGATGAGTGCCATCAAGAATAGCATCACGAGCCTGTACATACAGCAATGACAATTGAACCGGATCACGGCTGTCAATATTCTGATCTGAGAAAAAATATTTGCGTCGTAACAGAACTGTCTCAGTTTCATCAATTCCTTGTTCTCGTAAAGTTTTACTAGGATCAATCCAATTAACTTCATCATCAGTCTTTAATTTTTTACGCAATTGATCCATTTTAGCATCACGTTCACCCTTATCTTCCTTCCGGCGTTTCAATGTCAATGTACCAAAATTTCCAGGCTTTTGATTCTCCGTTTCCTCATCAACAAACTCACGTACCAACGAATACTCATCGTGATTGGTGATTCCGATTTTCGTGCAAATAACTACCATTAAATTAGCAACTGGTTGAGAGTCATCTACCAACATTGTCTTCAATGTTCCATCCAACATTCTGACTCTGAGAGTTCTCAGTTTACGACGGTACTCCAACAAATCACCATTTCTTAGGATATAATAGTCTAAATTCCGACCAGGTTCCAACCAAACACCTTTTTTAGCGTCTTCATCAGCCAGGAACAGCCCATAATCTTTGGCTGTTAACAAAAGAAACATCATTTATCAAACCACATCAACACTATCATGAAAAATATAAAAGCCACTGAAAATGTCCACTCACGTTGTCCCATATTCGTAGCTTCCGCCAATTTTTCTCGTATCACTCTACATGCATCGTAGATAGATGTGCTTGGATCAAATTGCATCATTTTCGTGGCATTTTTTTCCGGAATAGAGATCCGCAATGATAAAGTGGCCATTGTGATTGTTGTTGGTTATTCTTAACGTCTTCAAATATCCTCACAATCAATTGACTAAAAAATAAATATTTCATATAAAAATACAGTTCACATCAATTTGAACATCCTCCAAGCTGATTCCAATATCAATTGAATTTAGAACGAATCAAATGCAAATGTGGATTTAGAGCAGAATTAAAATTGCTCATGAGCAATCAGAGGAGATTGAGTTCCATTGTTCAATTCAGAATTTTCAGTGTTCAACCATCAACGATGACGAATGCAATTATAACTATGTAATTAGAATCTGTGCGATAATGGAAAATTATCAGAGAGGAAGAAAGAGTAATAACGACAAGGTGAAGCCTTACTGATGAGACGTCTCTATCTGCATATAAGCATATTGATTTATCAGTCGTCGGTGGTAATTCATTGCCTTCTTACAACTCTTCTACAAAACTGTCTCTCAATAAAAATCTATACATGTGAAAGATTTCTCTATGTAAATGTAAATGTCTACATTGCGGAGGAGTTTGAAATGAGAAGGCCTTTAAAGTCGCACATACTATCGTATAGAATGCGGACAACAACTCCCAACTGAAACTAAGTCTACACTCTCGTGGGTGTCAATGGACTAATAAATATAAATGGTTTCATCACATGATAATTGATAATATATCTTCACAATCTTCCAATTATCCAATTTGAAATTGAATCATTCAAATGTGAACAGACATGAGAATTATTTTGTTGTTCATAATTATCAAACACTTCATATCTCCACAACACACTTTCTTCACACGAATGTATATTAATATTCATTCAATTATTTTCATTTCATTCTTCAACTCGTTCAAGAATGCCTTCAACTGTTTTTTATCATAAACATCCAGTGGGTTTGTTATGGAAATATGGAGATTAAAACTCGAGACTTCCTTTTGTTTCCTTGAGCTCAAGTATAAAAGCACATTTTCCATTTAATATCAACCCCAGAATCCGTCATTAACCTGCTTCCATATTTTCCGAATTAAATTCCAGTTTGAATTGTATTTGATATGAGAAAGCAAAAAGTCTCACAACATCTTTTGTATATTTTTGAGGTTAGCGGACAATGTAGAGATTGCAAAGTGATGATGGACATGAGTTGATATTGTCTTCATAGCTGGTGGTGAATGAAACACCAAGAAAAAGATGTGACAAATTATAATCAAAGTGTCTATCGATCATTGCCACTTCATCCAACTATGTGAGTTGTCAATTATATGATGGGGATGAGCACGAAGTGACAGTGAATGTAAGAAAGCGAAGTAGAAATTTTGTGAAAGTTCATAGCAGTGTTAGAGACTCTTCCAATGTTGGAGGAAGGTTGCCAAGCAACCACAGCCTCTGACTGTGTCAAATTCAAGTACAACCCACCCCTATTTACACCCACCTCAACTCTCTTTATTAATCTACCCTTCTTGTTCTGATACGAACGATCTTCCTTTCTCTCGTGCTTCATTCTCTCCCATGATCTTCACCAACCCTTTCATAACTCATTATAACACTCTCATTTTCCCCTTCTACACCTCTAACACCAATGCAATGAAGAAATCACAGTCATTTTCCAAATGAGGTACAGATAGTAATTGAGTGCTTCAATTTTTGATTTTTATCTTGCAATAGACTGGGAGTATAAACTAAGGAGGGGAAAAAAATTGTTAATTAAGCAGAATGAGTTAATGTTGATGAATAGTTATGAAAGGTGATGAAGGGGTTGAAGAATTAAATAAAAATGATGAAAGAGTACCATTGAGAATGAAATAAAATGAATAAAATGCGTCATTACGATTTAAAAAGTTAAATTAGGAGAATCAGATTCCAACAGTTGTCCTCTCACGTTATTACCTCGATTATCTTCCCACATAAAATACCTCTCTTATATTTCTTTTATTCATCTCATTAAACCAGTGTGATTCTTCAATAATTAATTTACTAAAAAATGTTGATTATAAACTAAAAATTTTATTTCCCATTTCTATTTATTTAAAGATAAATTACCGGATGTTTGTCCATATATTTATAGCATCAATAGAAAGTAATAATTCAAAGTTTCGGATTTCTATGTGTGACTTGAGATTAATTGATGGCATTGACGGTTGCCCACTTGCACCCCACTTTGCTTTTATTCCCATTTACGAAAGCAAGATTATGCATGGCTGAATGGAATCGACAAAATTGGGGTTGTTCATTTAATTGTATAGCATTTGCTAGCATCACCCCTCGTCTAGTTTCACTATTTTCACTCGCTTTCAGTATCTGTTACAATATATTTTATTACTCACTCCACTTGGTCAAACTAACATTGAGTTATTTATCTGCGTGAGAGTGCGAATTATTTTCTAGAGTTTCTCGATCAATTTAATGAAAATAATTATCTTTGGTAGATTGTACGTTTGGTTTAAATTGAAGAGTAACGAACGGAGTTCAATAAACTGAGATTGTCACGGATGAAGAGAGGACTGAGAATTTTTATTCAATATCGATTGGATATTTAGAATAATAGAATAAGAATGTTCAACCTAAATTTTTTCAAGTGTGGGTGGAACATTTTTGTCATTCTCTTCACACATTTTTACCAGCTCACATTCACTTTTTAATTTTTTTCTTCTCGTGATTTTATATGTTCCACTGACAGTGGAATATTGCTGAGTGAGTGAAGAACACGCGGGTTGATGAATTTTTAACTAAAATTGGATATAAATTGTTAGTCAACGATCATTCTTCAGCACATGAATACGGTGAATGATTTATTTCACTATACACACTTTTTCTATCACTTCTTATGATTAAAAAAAAAATTAATTCTGTGGTTATCAGCATTAAAAAGACACGGCTAATGATAATTAGTTAAAAATTTTAGCATAGAACAAACCATTGTGATTAAATATCATATCAGACATGATAGAATCCCTTAAAATTTTTAAGAACACCAACTTTCTAACTCAAAAAAGACTTTATGAATACAAATGATGAATCGAATGACCCATTTTCACATCTAAATAGATAAAAACGATTATTTTGAGGAATGAACTTTTGAATTGAGCCGAATTGATTCCAAAACGGGACACGAACCAGGTTAACCCAGAGTTAAATGACCGTAATGGTTAGATCGAAGTCTAAACCGTAACTGAGCAGAACGTTCAAGGAACCACCCGTCGTTTTCGGGGTCGCACATCAGCAATCCAAGTGTGCGCGGATTCTACAGTACAAGCGGAGACTTTCCACTACAGAGGACGGATGATAATATAGGGGTTATATAGTGGGGTTGCTTGGCAGTTCCTAAAGAGTAAGAGAGTGGCGGGTGTGAATTGTAAGAAAAAAATCTACGTTTGATGCTCAGAGGCCCTTTGCGCATTAATACCAGAGTTACACGACCCTTAAGATGTTTTCAATATGAATTTTATTTGCATGTGTGCCAGAGTTTTGTGAAATTTGTTTTTAAATTTCGGCAAAGCACAAAATGATGAAATTTATCCAGGACACATCAAGATTTTTTAATAAAAATATTGGGGTGACTGAAAAATGATATTAGAGATCATTTTTTGCCAGATTAGTCAGTGATACACCAAGATTTTACTTAAAAATTTGATTTTTTCATTTGGATCTTGTTGTATTGAACTTAGAAACAAAAATTGTCGAAGTTTTGATGTTTAAACATTTTTCGGGGTCAATTTTTCATTATTTTCCCTAGATATTAAGCAATATTTCTTGAACAAACATCTAAAAAGGGCGATATTAAAGTGGAAAAACTCTGTACCAACCATTTTTATACAAATATGTTTCTTAATTATGCAAATGCAAAGCTTTAAAATATTCAAAAGTACTCGACTATGGTGTGTTACATAATCGTGATGATTTTCTCATTTTTTTTTTCAATTTCTATGTCGATCAATGCCCTCACAAAATCTTTTGAGGGATATTCTGTCCGCGAATCAACCCCTTCGTTAGAAATAATTAAACGTAGTTCATTAAAATCAAGCCGTAACTATTTTCGTGTAGGCAAGAATGTTCAATATGATCACGACGCACTTGTGAAAATAATTATTTTTACATAAATTAAAACTACTAGAAATAAAAAACTTCACACACTTTCAACCATTCCAAACAACTAAGAAACAAAAATTATTTTTAACAATACCAAGCAAATTTTCGATCATTTTGATATTTCAGCCAAAAATTGTTCATCAATTTATTTTCAATTTTTCACTTACCAAATTTGTGTCATGTTAACTTTTGCGCCGGGCTGTTTGTGACTTATTTCAAAATTACTTTTACTTTTTTTTTGTCAATGAGAAACTGTTATTCCAATTATTTCTTAACCCCTAAACTTTTTCCGTCGTTTTACTACTCAAACAAAGTAGAAAGAAGAGAATAAACGGGACGGAGTGTATGAAATAATCGTTTTTTTTCCAAAATCAAATAACTTTCTTATTCACGAATGAAGGCACGAGGTGTGAGGACGGGTATTTCTTCTTAAATAATTCAAAAATTCTTCATTTGTTCGACATAAAAGTGAACATTTAAATAGACTGAATTGACTTCGCAATCGCGCATGCTATTTTCGTCACGTGGCAATTTCAAAATACTATCCATTAAATTTCATTTCATACCGAGCAATGTCAAATAAAATCATGAAAAATGAATCAAACCAAATTATTATCTCTGTTTACTTTGGCACCAACCTGAATCTGGACGGCAGTAATAAGGCACAACGATCGCGACAACCGAGGAATATAAAATCAGTAAAAAGTTCTAAAAATTCATACAAAAAATTTCAAACGCGATGACAATATCTATCCTAACTCTACCCCAATCTCATGAAAAATAAAAAAACCACTGAATAAAATTAATCAACAAAAATACCATAACGATATCAATACAAAAGCTAAAAGACAAATGAAATTCTAACAACGAATGACAAATGAAAATTCTCTGGCGATTGACTTAGAAAAAAAAAGTGGGAATTGGATGAGGACACAGATTGGTGGGGTAAATAGGATATTGGTGAAGGGGAGGCAAGGGGTGATGTAGGATTTAGAGAGAACGAGGATGTTACCCCAACGGCTGTCGCCAAAGAAGTGATGTGCCTGTGGCGTAGCGCGCGGTCACCCAAGTCACGCAAGTCGGTGGCGTTTGTCCTATTTGCGCGCGCACATATCACCCCCATTGGTGCATTTCATCCCTAATAGAAGGGGGATGAAAAAAAGGCGCTCTTGATAATCTCACCCCTCGCTACCACATCCCTTCCACATTCTCTCAAGTTTTTATAACTTAATATATATACTGACATCGATATGATAGTTTTCTTTCAAGCGAATTGTGCTCTAAGAAAGCGTGGACGTTAATCCGACGGGCTCCAAATAATATGTAGGTCCATATAAAATTCTTTGTAGACTCGTATTGGTAAATTACAGTACGATATTGACGTGTTGTAGCACTTAACGAAGAATAACTCCTGTTGGCACTTTTACTTCAATCGTTCACTCTCGAATATGATTTACTTGATTGTACCAACGTTTGCAGACTATCCAGTCATGTCACTTGATACATCACCATACAATCCGCTCATTTTTGTATATCATGAAAACAGAATTGATCATAAAAATCTGGTGTGAATTAGTTGGACATTGCTTTTGCTATTGTCATTAATAATCTTGAGAGATATTTTTAAATTATAGTGAAAATTGTCAAGTGGTTACCTCTTGTTATTGATGATGCAATGAACACTGGGAAAAACATTGGTACAAAATCAATAATGGATGTTATTGCAACACGATTTCTCGATAAATATAGTAATACCCCAAGTGGACATCTGTCGCAATCCAATGAGATTTTATGGGAATATTTTTCTGAGAGTGTGAAGACTGTGAAAATGCTCATTCAATTTTTCAATTGTACAAAAAGGTTTTAGACATTTTTGTTCTTTAAACAGTCACTGACAACAATCTGTAAAATGACAAACTTTTATTAGTGACAATATCATCGCATTTTTATCGATGAATAGGACAAAATTCACTGATGTGCATGAAATATATTTGTTCTAGATAAAAGAAGTGATAAAGAAAAACTCTGACTAGTGATTGAATTTTTCTTGTTTCCTTCCTGTACAATTATTAAGGGTGTGTATTTTTTTTTCGCGCTGTTGGTGTTCGTAAAAACTCATCCCCAACAGCGCATTGACGACAAGACATTGCGTTTAGTATGAGTGAAGAAAAGAAAAAAAAAAGAGTGATTGCATAGAGGGATGAGATAATGGACGCACGAGGCGGCTCTATACTGAGTTGAATGTCACTCAGGGGTAAGATGTGTGAAGGAATGGTCACTGTTGGGGGTGAATTGAGATGTACAGGCAATTTATGCATCGGCACTTTCCACTGAAACTTCGAACAGAAAGTTCAGTAGAAAAAGGAGTGGTGAATTCATTGGTGAGGGTGTGACGACATTGCGTGCACGATGGGGTTCTGGTTTGTGTAGTTTATCTGGTTTTTGCAAAAGATTGGATTGAAAATCTTCAATGTGTGTCCAATATGAAGTGTCAGATAGAATTCTTTATGCATTGGTTTCAACTGTTAACCTCACTTATTCAAATGATCCCTCCCTTCAAAATTTAATTGTTGAATAGACTGGAAAATAAAGGGGGCAACATAAAATAAACTGATAAGAGAAAAAAAAGGCGATGTATTAAAGAGAAATGCGGAAATTGGTATCGGTTATTGATACAAGCGCAAGCTCGACCAAATTTCATGTACACATAACCTACTATCACTGATGGTGTTAGTCTGTCTAGAACATTTTGATTGGTAACTGACATAATCGATTATATTGACAATAGATAATTAAATGGTGAACTGATCAATTATATAAGATAACCACCAACTTCAAATTTCCCTCTCATATACAAATAAAAAAATTCGACGAGAAAAATGTTCATGTCTCACACAAAAGTGAAGGACAATAAATCCCAACGAAATTTATTCACATCAATTATTGTTGTAATCTCTAGTATTTATATATTTGTCTTAGAATGCTCAAATAGGGGTGTGTGACCACCACACTGTGATCAAAGTCAAAGAATTTGCAACAGATGTTCCATAGTTCGGTTGTCGATTTCGATTATAGATAACCTCAAATACATATGTGAAATAAGAGGAGGAAAGGTTGAGATAGATACAAAATGAGAAATGCATGGATCGCAATGCAGATGTAACAACTTTCACATGTCATAATGTAATAAAATACTTAATAAAAATTCCATCTTCTCTCTGTTAGATACGCTAAAGAGAATTTCAAATTTACTTCAACGAAATTTTCCTCTGCAGACGTCAACGTTGAAGAACATATTTTTATAGACATGAATTCTGTAATTATCTGGTATTTCACCATGTTGGACCCCAGACAGTTACCCTACCGTTCTCCATATATAAATATACATATATGTATAAGGGATAGTGTTATATACATATAAAGATGAAGCCCCAAACTCATGGTTGTCACTCATAATCGCGTGCCTATTCAAATTTTAGGGGCTATATTTGTCGCAATTAAGTGTTATGTTTATAAGTTTACGATGCGGAAGTATTCTCATATTGGACAGCACTGTGTGCATCATACGAATAAGAGAAAGGGGACGAACCGTGGTAGGACGAGAGAAGATAAGGCATTTTACGATGGACTCATGCGCTCACTTGAAGGTCCTTTACAAGGGGAAGCGCAATTCCCATCACTACACCCTGGTGAATCATCCATAATATTTTTTCTCCAATTCATCTTCATCCATTTTTAACAATAATCGCCAGCATATTCCAATTGTACACCCACATTCTCACCTTGACATTCAGTCAACAAAACAATTTTCAATGTTGAAATCATAGGTTAATCTCTGTATGATTGATACTCACTCAAATGCTCTGTATTTTCCTCACGATCTGTATTCTCCAGTAGAATCGTTTATTCCTCACTCAATGAATCGTCCCTCATTGAATGGCATATCTGAAAAATAAAACGAAACAATTGAACACGTATGAAAACAAGATATTTTATCCATGAATAATTATGTAAATTTACCTAATGCAGAACACATGGATAAAATAAACAAATAAAAATTAATTGTGGATTAACGAAGGATCAATCTTTACACCTCAACCCTGTCAATCATACTTCATGAGACGAGATCCACATAATATAGATATACATATGCATTTGTGAGTTTATGTACATAACCTCCCGGTGAGAGTAGAAAACCGAGAGAACATGCCGGAGATGGGATAGGATTTTGTTAGGGGGTGAGTATGGCGGCAACGTGACGGGCGCCGGGGGTGGCGCCGCGACGCTTTGGCGCCGAGACGCTCTGACGATTCTATATAGATACATGTACCTGTAATTTCTCATACTTCCATCAATTTCTTCAACGGAATTCCCTCAAACTCGAACCCCACTTTCTAAATTCTCATATGGACCAATCGTTTACCTACGCTAATTAACATCCACCCTCTCTTTAAATCAATTTAACTACTTTTAATGTATGCAAGACACAAAAAATAGTACACGCCACACGAGAGTTAAAAATTATTATTATACCGCGCTTGTGTGCATGTTTCGCTTGAGTCTTTTGGTGAAAAGGGGGAGGGTATTTGATTGAACTGGATTAAAGCAGGATTTATGACCGATATAAACGATCACAACCCGAAGTACGTGTCTAACGAGCCCATTACAAGATTACGCATTACTATACTTATTGTATATATAAACATATGTTGATATGTTTGGAGATAAAACGTCAATATGAGATACCTACATTGCAAAATTAATTAAATGTTATATGTACATTTTATTTGATGATAAAAGTAGGTGGATAAAACAAATGTATGAAATTAAAATACATGAGTGGGAATTTCCCTGACTTTATGTTTGTTTGAGAATTTTTGCAGATGTTGAAAAAGAAACAATATTATTCCAATCGATTGACAGAAGCTGATGAGACTAAGAAAAATATTATTGACATACAAAAATTCATCATGAATCTTTGGAAATATTTCAGAATAGAATTAGGAGATAAAATGAAAGAGAAAACGTGATATAAGGACAATCCATTAGACGAGTTGTAACCCAAAACTGGATAAACAAGGGGTGGTCTTAGATTAAATATGGTAGACGATTGAATAGACCACACAATTGAGATGAAGAGGGGGACAACTAAAAGCATCGCGTCTGATGCGTCAATAAGAGAAATCTGAGGCCAGGTGAGGCTATTTAATCTTCCTCTATTCCATTACTTCTATTTTCCCATCTTTATCCCTTCTAATTTCACTTGTACTGTATACACGGTTCATTGTTCGATGATTAAACATATAAAATAGTTACTCACAATATGTAGGACAAATCATGAATATCAAATAGGGAAGACCAAGATGGGAATATCAACTTTGAGGTTAATAAATCCTCAAACGGATATGGATACAAACGTAACAGAATTGTGAATATAGCGAGGCTATCACAATATTGAAGTTGAAAGATGCTTCTGCTGAAGGACAACACTTTTCGCTCACAGTTGTTTTCCATCAGGCGCCATGACATAATCATGATTCAATCAAGAAAGTGGTGAAAAAGGGTAAAGGAAGTTCTGGCTAATGCATCGTGCCAACATATAAAATTTCTATTTGACGGTCATTCCCACATTATCATCTGACTACAGGAAAATTCGAAGGATTCGAGGTTATGGTGGGGAAAATATTGCAAAGTATTTCAAGAAACTCTAAATATATATGAATCAGTTGAGATGTCAATCTCCAAGGTGAATGCTTCATTCTGACGCAATCATAGCATGAATATGTATACATGTGTGCAGAGTAATTGAATTTATCCGTCGACAAAATCCATTGCAAGGGTGCTATAAGCCATGGCTTATTTCCTGAACTAACATCTGGATTAACTTTCAAATTACACCAGAGAAATGGAATAACACAGAGAATTTATGAATTGCTTCGTTGAAAACTCAGAAATGATCATGAATATATACAAATCCAAGTGTGTATATAACGAGACCATTTGTCTTTCATCCACATTTTTCATAGAGGTTGAAAAAAAAACTTGGGCATACGTAGAATGTGGTCATTTTACTTGGAGAAATTGGATGATTGCATGAAATTGCTTTGAATTTCATCTCCTTTGAAAAGCGTACGATTGCTACGCCACAAACATGAGGGTTAGTTGGATGGTGGTGACAGTGGGGCCAGTTAGGTTTATCCGAGGGTTGAGTCAAGTTGGAAAAAATGAGTTACCCACTGAATAACTAATCACCATTCAGATGAACACCTGTGTAGAAGAGCCTCAATCTGTTAACGCAGTATCAAATCTTCTCTCCCAATTTCATAAACACTCGCAAATCTTGACATGACTGCAATTGAAAATCACATTCACATCAATCACAACAGTAAATAATAAAGTACACTTAAAAATAAATGAGTACTTGATTGTTCCACATATACAAAACTAAGAATCTCTTCTCTCATTCCTCCATGCAGATGCCTACACACATTCACACACGCAACCGGAATTGGACTTTCCGTCTTAGATAGCCAAAAATGTCCTTGCTGGAGGGATATTTTTATTTCTACCGGGAAAACATTGTCAAGGAAGCACTGTATGATAAAATTAAATTGTGCATAACTGTTATTCTCGCGGTAAGTTGAAACAATTTTGATATTATCACAACAAAGAGAACAAAAAAAACATTATTACTAATGCACACTGTACAATTGTCCACACGCTAGTATAATAATAATCTCTACATTACTGTGTACTGCGTCTGAGTGCTTCGCGTAATTTGATTAAGCATTGAGAGTTTTAACGAAAGGGGAACGCATATGCACATAGATTCACATGTATATCTCACATTCACACTAAACATATCTATATAAAAGCTTCTTAAGACTGATATATACATATGTAGTAATGTTTCAGCACACCCGCTTATTATCTCATTCATGTATTCACAATTTGCACGCATTTGTGTGGTAGATTTGTGAATTTCTCGGATTCGTATTGTCCCGGCACATAACCTCAACACGGTTAACTGAATAAAAACGTTCCAAATGATAATTTTGTACATAATGGAGGGGATTTGTTACGTGAAATAACACGACCTTGTCGTGGAACCGAAATTAAATCACGTCCAACTCTATATTTATTTTGAAATCATTGGTAAGTGAAGAATCAGCAAATACCTTTGACAATACGTTGTATGGCATTAGGAAATTTTTGCCACTTTCATAAATGATTAACATGAAATATCGAGCGATAGATGCAAATGATAAATATCACCGATATGGAAATGAAAGGGGCTCAGTCTGGAATGTAATTGACGAACACGTTATTAATGAGTATAAATGATGTGATTCTTAATTGGTATTTTGAAATAATAATAGTATGCTGTGTTGAATTCATAATTGGCATGCCAATAAAATCAATTGAAATCATTTTGATATCATAAAATCACTTGACCATTTAAACTGCTCGTGGGTGACTTCTCCCCCTTTCTCCTCTCTTCTCCCTCCACACTTATTAACCGCAAAATTTTAAGGACAAATATAAGGTTTGTCAATGACATAAAAATTATATGAATGAGGACGTCTGTAAGGCGATGACGCTTATTTGAGTTTCCAAGAAATGTAATATAAGAACGAAACATTTATTCATATATATTCATATATGTATTTATGTACATACATATGAACTGCACACACACACACACACACATCCTGACTTGTCGATTATTATGCGTGTTGTGTGTATTATTATGAATCATATGAATCATTTCTATTTCGAGATGAATCCGTAACGTTGTTGCTTAAAACCTGTGCGGTCTGAATTTTGAGGTTAATTTTTACTATTTGGTTACTCAATATATAAAGTATATGGGAATAAACTTCGAAAAATGCATTGTGCGGAGATGAGATACGAAATGAATATTTAATAATGGGATATTGAAGTGCAAAATTGAATTTCAACACGAATGAATCGGTGATAGTGAGATTGAAGTGAACCAGAGAGAGCGGCGCACGCCCATCTGTCCATGAATCTCAAGAAAAAAAAATCAATAAAATGTCCGTATAGGTTTATCTACCTTCAGATACTCATTGATAAATAAGTTTATTTATTCAATATAAAATCTCACCATTCATTATATATATGGATATACAATCGTTTCGTTTGTACAACTCGCGTTTTATTTTCTGATTATTTTCGTTTCTTATTTCTCTCGTCTTTTTCGTCGTTTACTCTTTAATTTTTCGAGTGTTCCAACAATTTATCACTCTAACTACACAACCTCACTGTTCTGCACTGTTCGCACACAACACTCATACGACTCTTTGGCCCAGTCCAATCCCTTGTCATTCCGCTAAGTTGACTGAGCTCCAGGTGTGTACCAATGCGAACTGTTTGATGGGCGCTATGACACCTACATCCAATTTTTCAATTTTCCTCATAAATAGGTGACAGATTGCTTCAGTTAATGAAAACCTTCACTCAATGAAGATTGTAGAAGATTTTTAGTAATTCATTATTGTGCAAAGTTGCATCTTCATCCTCAATTTACAATTAATCATTTGAATTTTTCGGTATTCAATATGGCGACGGGATGAGAATTGTATGGTGAAATCAAGATGATGGTACATTGAGGTTATGATACGTTCCTAATATGATGCAAATGTATATAACCAATCCAAACAAATGTATACATTCATCTAAAAATATCATTTTCGTGCCTAACTTCTTATGAGAAATAAATAATGAGCTTCACATCCCGTTGGTTTTCAGACGACCCACATTCATCATGATGAAAAATTATTCAATTAACATTATTAAGGATACGAATCACATACATGTCTAACCTATTCCTCGTAATATTATCTAATAATCCATAATTATAATCAACCATTTCACTATTTGCATATAGCCGCCTGTGTATCCAAATTCAATAAATGCATTCCTACGAATTCCATTATGGGAAGTAAAATGAATGAACAATTAAATAATATACACTGACATACATATATAAGCAGTATGTGGTTTTTTTGTCACGGTGTGCACGGAAACGCGCCAAATTTGGTCATACAGAGCCTCGGCCATTCTATTCAGAGATCCATGTCTACAATTTTGCTCTTTTCTTTTTTTTTCTCGTTTGTGAGATCGCTCTCACTCTCCACTCCCTCTCCAGTTTCATCATATGATAATAGAGTTACATATTCCACATATATCTGTTCATACTCCAAGCATATGTTCTGTCAATATGAATACATACAATTGTGTTTCATTATCAACAATTGATGAGTTCAGAATATTCCCATACAATGCAAAACAGTTATCTTATCTGCAAGAAGTAATTACACTTCATTTTTCATGATACACAATCAATTGATGGGCCATCAGTGTCATGATATTTTTAAATATTCCTTTCTGTCACAACAAAATTATAAATGTGCATGTACGAACATATTAAACATCCATAAATGAGAATTTGTTCTATATAAAGATTAATGTGAGCACGCAAACATTGACAAAGAAAGAAAAAGATGATTAATAAGCTGATGATGTCAGTTTGCGGTTAGGAAATCCTCCAAACAAAACCAAGAATAGCTTCTTGTTTATAACTTCTGCATGCACAGTTTTAATTTCTGTCCAATATATCTACGCACACACGACAGATAATTCACATGCAGTTCCCGTCTACTTCCACGAACTAGGAACATTAGTTAATTAACTCCAAATTTATTTAATCTGAAATTAAAGTAGAAAATAGATATAAATATCATTGGCGAAAATCCAGCGATTTCACTCCTCTACAATGTCCATGCTAACCCCCACAATTCTTCCGAGTTTGTGGGAACCAGAAATGTCATGGGGGGCAAGAACTATTCATATATATACGTATATACATATTTACATAGTTGTTTTCCTGGTGTATGTATATATTTATAAAGAGACCCAACATATATTTATGGATGTCAGCACGTCCATCCTCTTTGTATTTACAGTGTTTTCATACTGCCACTCTTGTTTTCACTCTTGCCCTCAACCTCATCGTTATCCCCTCCATTCTTATTTGTACAAGAGTAGAATTCACAGTAAGTATATAGGTATTATATAATAGTACAGTAATATGTGTGAGTAATGTTCAGAGGAAATTGAAGTGGGGGAAAAGGAAATAAGAATAGGTTAGAATACAGTTAATTGTATGTTTCACATATTTAATTATATCACGCATATAAATATACAATTCCTCGCGGTCACACCCTCGCTAGGGACATGTATTTATCTAAAATACAGTCATTGCAATTTTGAATCGTTGGAAAGACTTTTGATTGTTTGAGATTGGTGAACTACTTATCTTTCTTGTAGTATCCGATAGTATTTATATGTGATAATATGTTGCAGGTGGGTGGTTAGTAGCGTAAAGCGTAACCAAATGTCTTGCGAAAATGAAATGGGCAGCAACCAGTTCAACCCACATTCATGTTTGTATACATAAACTCCGAGGACAAATACATTTGTATCACACATATGTAAATTACCTATTTTGGGCGCATGTCAAATGTTGCCAACCAATCGCCTTTAGAAATATTGATTACGACATTGTGAGAGCGTATCGCATTTCATATGATCGGAAGGGATATGATATGGAATCTGATGAGAGATGAAATTTAATCCACCTCCAAGATAGTGGAGATGTAAATGAAGTTACAATACAACTTGCTTGTCTTTCATCAAACAGGTTTCGATTTTATCATGGCATGGTTCATGGTGAGTTTACTATATCGACAGATGTCACTAGCGTTGTAAATTTGAATCTGTCAATTGGAATGTACACTGGATGGAATGTGGATTGATTTCAATGAGTCTTTATTCATCGTACAATATTGAAATATACAAGTCAAAATTATTGAACAAGGAGATGGGAAATCATTGGGAAGAAACAATCGAACTGACTGAATATATACCGCAATTTTATGAGGTTATGGTACACTGCTCTGAAACATTGGAAGGATAATTTGATTTTACGATATAGTAGGCGTCGAATTTTATTCATCCTGGTTGTGAGATGATGTGGGGTCTATCCAGACATTGACGACCAACGACTACGTTGGCAGAGTTGTGAGAAGGACAATATATATGAAAGTATAGCGATAAAATTTTCTGGCAGAATTAATGGCCAAACTTTTGTACATGGAGATGTATATGGGCAAAATAGGAAAAGACGTTATCTCGTACGAAATGGGAACAAAAGAACAGATATATGCTTTGTATCTCATATGGATGTGTCTGTATGTATCTGCAATGTAGTATTGTTCCAAGAGATAGAAAGGAGCAAAAATATTGGGGAGGCATTGAGTTTTCGATGTGCTTTATATACATATAATGTATAACATATAAATGTGTATACATTGATAAAATAAAATGAGGAGAAGCTATACTAACCAAGTCACCCAACGATTCGCCTTTTGCTTTGTGTATTTATTGCCATCAGCAATAAAGGCAAGGGATGTTGGTATGATACAAAGAGAAACAGACGAAGTGCTATAGCTGGTTTTTGCTATCCATTTGCCCCCGAAATGAGTTGATTTTTATCTCCAGTTACGGCTGTCGTCTCTTCTTAGGGCGTTTTGTGACAAATGACAGATACAGTAGAGATGTCCAATGAGTTGTATAATATAGTTCTCGTTTATATGTATACCAATTGGACGTGAACTATAATTTCTAATGGCTCTCAAGATGAACACATTTATTTTCTCGTCTTCATTATTTTTTTTATTGGTCTTCATGTGGATCTAACAAGGAATATGCTACTTTCCTACATGCAACATTGTTCATCAAGTTCTAATACCACATGAATCCATAAAATTCAGGATGAAACTCTTTAATAATTTGAAAAAGTACATCAAGGATTCAACTCATCGACAATGACTCGATTGGTTCGATGAAGGTTTGACCTATTGGTATTCCAAGTCCTCTTCAACAAATTATGTAACCAGAATTCAATCAAGTAACAATTGGATGTGATAATCATGATCTGGTATTTCGATTTTCAGTGCCAATACAAGATGAAGAGGTGTGGATGCAGATCCCTATATTGCGTGGTACAAATGGAGCTTTGATGCTGTACATAGATATCTAGATGACTTGGTGTTAAGGTCACTCGAGTATTTCATGGTGAAACCAGGAACCTAGTGCTTTTCCTGTTCGTGTGATTTTCACGGTATTGAAAGATTGCTGGTATTGGTATAACCTCGGACAGATAAAAAAGGGAAAAAAAGTCACGTTCTATAGCTCAGCAGTTGGTTGGATGTTTTGCCAAAAAAACGGGGCGCGACGAGACGGCGCCAGAGAGTCTGGAGCCAACTATTCTATTCTGCCATCTCCATGTTCAGTAATTCGTTTCTCTCGCCTTTTTCTCCCTCCCGGTAGCAATGCGACAGCTAAAGGAGGACCAAGTTCTGTCACAGTAGTTTTTGGCGACTCCAAAAATTTGTTAAAGTAGTTGTACTGTCGCATTTTCACTATATGAATTCAGAATTGCGGTAAAATATTCTTTTTCTTGCAATTATCAGAGCAGTAAAATTCTATTAAATATTTCACAGAGGATTTAACAAC
The DNA here is from genome assembly GCA_018881525.1 of Meteorus sp. PSUC_FEM 10030008. NCBI lineage: Eukaryota > Metazoa > Arthropoda > Insecta > Hymenoptera > Braconidae > Meteorus > Meteorus sp. PSUC_FEM 10030008. The sequence goes on along the minus strand of JABMBR010011409.1, from coordinate 70,266 downwards.
TGGCAACATTCAAATTGTGTTGGAATCAATGAATTCCAAAAATCATCTCTCTTGTATACTTCCTCATATATCAATATATTTCCGTTGATTTTCAGATAAATTGATGAGCCAGTTGGTCCTTCTTTATCGCCCATCATCACGATGATTTATAGATGGGAACTGACGTCATCTTCTTGTTGGAATAAATCAACGAATAAATTCATTTCTTTGAGAGGTTTCGCTCAAACTGATGAATTCATCTGTGTACAGAGGGAATATCTGTACATAAATATGACTTATGATCACAAAGTCCAAGATAGAGAATGAAAAGTACTTTCTATCATTCCTGCAGAGAGTCAATCACATTATATTCATAAAAAACTTGTAGGTACTTTTTAATTAATCAGAACTGATAGGAAGACTGATTGAGTAATGTAGGTTTGCTTTTGTTTGTATATTTTATGTAAAATCGTAAAAACATTGTGCATTTATATGCTTTTTTTTTATTTGCAGTGTATATCGTGTGGAAACGAAGTGAATATGAATAATTATACATCATGTACGCATGCATCATGTGTCATCCATTGTAACCGATATTAGCACCCTCCTGAAAGTCATTTTCAAACGAACTAAGCATTATTCATATTCAAATGCTATTTCTACCTCATATATTTTACGATTATGTTTCACCATCAACCCCTCTTGCATTGCGAAAAAAGTTTTTATCTTTTTATATGTCTGAAAAATTTTTGTAGGAGCCAAAACATGATAATTATGTGAAGTTACATAAAAGAATTGTCAGATTCAATCGAGTGATACTCCGTGGATTGGTGCTAATTTTTAGTTTCCATCTTCAGGCAATTAGAAATAAATTTATGTACAACAATTAGTGAATATGCATTGTGTGTTTCATTATTATTAAAACAATTCAGGTATTTCTCCAATTCGAACGTTATTAGTAACAATCGACTCTGTTGTTTTTTCTATTTACTCTAATTCTCATGGAATGATTTATTATTTCCATCAGGTCCGAATCGCCAAGGAGAAAAATCATTTTTCCATGTCGCTGATGTCACGCCCCAATAATTTGTTTATTCTCTATTCCCATCACAACTTCCGTTCGCAATGAAATGTACACTACCCTCTATGGAGATGGGAAGTGACTGTTAATGAGCGTGACTTTTTTTTACACAAGTGATGTTAGAGAGTGATGAATTGTCGTATATGCATGATGAAGAATGAGATGAAACACGTGGCTGTACAAATGTTCAACTTCCGTTTGGACTTTGTTACTTATTACATAGAGAGTCTGCACAATATAGTGGACTTCATCTCATTGTCCTGATGATTCGATCACTGATAATGCAAAAGTATATAAGACTTTGGTTATAAGCAAAAGTCAGAAAGTAAACGTGGGAGAAGGGAAAATTCCCCCTTTTAACAAATGAGTAACAGTGATTCTCGGTATGGAAGATATGCGAACAAAACTGTCGTCTTCTCTGAACCAACAATTCTTACCCCTCAATGTATATGCGCATCGCCACGCTTTCATCCCCATATATCTATACAAACCCCCTTGTAACGCATCACTAACTTTTCAGATTTCATAGAATCATCCTCTTGCTTATAACATCACAATGTCAGCACATATATAAATATATAAATGCAGGGTATCGCGAAGACTCGTAAAAATTGCCAACGGAAACCGGATACAGGATGTACCGAAACGACACGCACCACTGCAACCCCTGCGATTCTTATAGGGGATGTAGCGTCCGTATCTATAGATTTTCCTCAAACATGAATAGAACAGAATTTTCCATCAACCGTTTTACCTAAAACATTTTCATATAAACAAATTATGTAACATGCAATATTTTTTTTGTATTTATTTCTTGTTACTTTTGAGGATAACAGCTGCACTGATTTTTATCTTCTTCATAAATTATGATTCATACAGATGAGCATGAGACAGTGGAAGGATCAAATTGTGCTATTGAGATTCATCAAATAACAAAGCATGCAATTGTGCAAGGAAACATTAACAGTATTTCTTATATAATTACACTTGTCATATCTGTACGTATCGATAAATTAGTACATAGAATTCAAAGTAATCATACTTAGTTGTATGTATGTAAGTATGAACGATCATAACTTGAATATAACACAATTTGTAATCAGTATGGTGGGGTGTTAATGCGACACACGAGACCAACTGTTCATCCAGATTTGAATAATACCTAAGGGACCGTTTATGATGAGACATGAACATTTATGAATATAAAGCCTTGGTAGAGCCACAACGAGGTTGTTAACACCCTCATCATTTCTCCCACGCAAATAATTGTTTGTATTAATATCGTCAATTTTTCTCACTCCAATAAAACATTCCCTCGTTATTATAATCGAATTGTTACTGCTAGTACGATAAATATCAGATATGTCTGATTATTCATCAACGAAATCAACAGAGTAATAAATCAATTAGTTGACGACTTGAATAATTCTTGTGGAATTTTGAATAAACATTTCAATTAGTCATAAATTGTATGTTATACAGGTTATGTCATATTTTCTTATTTGTTGCCATCATAATTTAGAATGTTGGAAGACCTTCCTCGATTGTGTGGGCTATGAAGCATGCAGAAATGATACAAAGACAAAGTACAATATATATAAGTGTACCCAACGGCGATTAATTATAATTAAACTCTAGTCTATGTCCCACTTATGCGCGATCTGCACCCTCCTCGGTTATCCAAGCAAAAACATCGTTGATCTATAGACGCCAACGTTCCACTTGTTCCCTGTGCAACATTGCGAAAAAGAACCAAAAAGAAAATTAAATTAATGACACTCAAAGATCACATTTTTTTTCTATCTCTACCCTATTCCCCATCGTTCATGTCTTTCGCTTTGCATTTATGAGAACGAATGGATAATCATGCAGAAATAAAAAGTGAATTTCAAATCAAATATTCGTGGTTGAATAATAAGTTGAAAAAGTTATGCTTTCTCTCGACTATTAATCCAAGTGAGTTTTTCAAACACTTTAGAGGGTTTTATAAGTTTGTTGTCTATTTGTATGATTCTTTGAGGATCTAAAAAGTAGCTGCGAAGTGTGGTGGTAATGGACATATGTTTTGAGTATAAACAAAAGAGTTCAGTTGGGAATCATCACTGTTGTGTCATCCACATAATCCTCAATAGACTTGGGGTGTTTCTTTCTCATCCCTCTTATTATATTCTCTTGTTTGTAGTCTCATTAATATGGTTGTTATGTGTTGTAGATATTACTCCGCATTTTTTGATGAACAGTGGATTAATCAATCATCATTGTTGTGTAAATGAGATGGAAACTTGCTGACTATCGTGACAAGTCCATATTGATTGATATCAACGTTGAATTTTACTTTGTGATAATTTCTCTGGCGATTTTCGCAATTGAGATAAACATCTCGAGGAGTTTTTATATGATCGACAATTTGGTCGTCCGAAATTTATGTTCATGGTGTTTGTGTGCTTGTAGAAGATATAAAAAACAGACGAATTGTGCAGGATCCTTTAATCAATTCCAATGTAGATAGTCCTCGTTTCAATGCACACGTCATCAACCTCGTTCTGATCGAACAAATCGCTCGTACTATTACACATCCCTACGGATTCTAAATCAAAATCCATTTCCATTCGCTCTCTCTTGCACTCGTTATATTCTCACCTTCTATTTTCCCCTTGACATTTACCCTAATGTGACACCACCCCAATTCAATCATCCGAATTCGTCGCATCGGCGTGAAGTATAAATTGTTATTCGTAGATATTCATGCACATATTTATATCCAATTGCAAAATGGAATTGATTCCTTCAGTATTATATTTATCCACGTCCTGGAAATAATGTTGATAATAAATATTGAGATTTTTCACAATTATTCCATTTCTATACATCCATAGCTCGCACAGAATAGTAACAAGAAATTTTTCCTGCTGTGCAAAATTTTTGAGGTTAATAAAATTCATTTTGCAATGATATATTTTCATCCTGCAAAGTAGTCGAAGAATTTATACTTTGTGAAAAATTCTGCAAAGATATGAAGTTAACTCCAGTTAAAAATTTATGCACCCAAAAGACAATTTTCATATCAAGTGATTGAAGATAACAAATACAATATGAATAACAAAATTTCTTTTGGTTTATACGTTGTCATGTAATTCGTCACAGTGTTCGCACTATCGGCGATTGGACACGCCCAAGCATCGCAAATGAAATATATATCCCTTTTCAGTAAATATATACTACACAAGCACCATATTACCAAGTATATATGTATGATGTTCAACCAGATAGAAATGAGATTCATATTGGTATGGGCGCGTTTCATTCCAGTATATACTTTACATATATAACTCTGCCTCTCTACCGAAATGAATTTGAAATTTTTTGAGGATAAATTTCGTTGAAGTAGTCACGAGTTTTATTGATAAATGGATATGGAGCTATCAGCAAGATGAATTGGCGAATCAATTCACTATTTTCTGCCCCTATTCAATAATTCTTCTTTTTTTTTCTCCTTTACACATCAATATATTTCCCCTTTACTTTCTCCTTTTTTTATTTTCATTATTTCACGTACCACTCAATTGACACTTATATACACAATGGCACTGCAATAATAAAGCTCTTTGTTCAAGAGAATAATAATGGGAATTTTTTGTCATCCATACTCTCGTTAAGTGCCAAGATCTTTTTTTTTTCTTTCATAAGTGAAAAATGTTATTTCAGATAGCAGATTTTTTCCTATGCAACAGGAGGTAACAATCCTCTTCTATCGATGAATGGATCCCAATTTTACTTATGAAAACACGAAAATATTTTTCCACGCATCGTTTGAGGTTAGAAAGTAAATTTGTTTGTTTAATAAATACAGCGGTGATATTTTATATCTTGGTATCCAAGACAGGGATAAAAATATCCTCTGAGTGTCATATTTTCCAATGCTATTCCCGATCGACATTTGCAATTGTAGTTCTTGCCCACTTTTAATTGGAATAAAAAATTAATCCATTGCCATATCACCAGTTCATAAATCTCCTGCATTCCAATTAGATACTTCCATTGCAATTTTTTCCTTCACTCCGCATCTTTCCAACAATTTGAAATACCAAATGTTCCATTGGATACCAATGAAACCAATTTTAACCTCGTGAAAATCAAGGAAACAAAAATAAAATAATAAAATAATTCGACACTCTTTTTTAAAATGAAATCAAAGATCGATATCATATCCAGTATATTTTTTCTATTGGCTAAGGGAATTTACCAATGGCATGTCAACGGGGTCCTCTTCATTGGGAGGGTGAAAATTCACTTGGATTCTGCGCTTGAAATTCTTCCACTGCTATTGGCCAAATAGACATTAACCACTGTACGAGAGGGAGTTGAACATTTATATGTGGGTGGATGGTTGGCAACCACAATGGCTGCTTTCCAACACACCCCATCATAATATATATATACATATGTAACTACTGCAATAAATAAAGCAAAAACAAAAAGCGTAGGAATGCAAAAAAAAAAATAAAAAAAAATTGGCGCCACATAATTTATTCCATTGTTATAACAATGTGTAGAAATACTTCCGTGATGCGCAGAAAGATGAAAAAAGAATGCAGGAAGACAGTGAGGATCACGTCTGCAAGCAAAGACCATTATATGAATACATGAGCCAAATAAAACGACGATATTTCAGGCTTGAATTGGTTCATTCGTTCCGAACGTCAAGGTTCTCAATTCGGAATATGGAGATAATGTAAAAAAAAATTCTGGTAATTCAATTTGTGTCTCTTCTGCGCCGTAGTAATTTCTAGTGATTTTGTCTATAGATTGATCATTTTCAACGATCAATTCTAACCAAGATGTTGTTTTTATTGCAATAGGGAAAGATTCTGGAGAATTATTCAATAGAGGTGGAAAACTCGGCAGTAAAGCAATCTCAGTAATTAGCCATGAATCAACAGCAGTGGATTTGTTGGCCTCAAATTCATCATTAGTTCGATGTTATATGTGAAATGAGACTTGTAACGAAGCTAAAGTCACAATGTCGAGTGGAATTGTCATTAACTCTTGTCTCCCATGTGCACCATAAATTTCAATTTCAACTCCCTCCAACCATTATTCAACACATACACATTTACTCGTCCATAACGACGTCCGAAATGCGTCCAACTGCTTTCATTCTGCCAAAAGTGTGTTTATGTACATATAAACGTAAGAGTACTTAATTTATATGACCTCATGTACTTGTGTTTTGTTTGTTTGAGGAGTTGGAATTATCTACACTTGGGTGTTTCACCATTACATTTCTCGAATGCTTCATTACGGGATTAAAGCTTGGAATAATTCTATTGATATCAGCTAATGAAGTAGAACAATAATAAACGACTGCAATGGAGAGAGACAAAAGGGAAAGACGTCTTTGTTTACACTGGTTTTATAATGTTGGAGCCATTCCAGTTAACATTCCGTACCGCACTCACTCAATATTTATGTTTGATACTGCGAGACTCGTTTTATTTTTCTTCGATTATGAAAGTGCATCGCTTGCATCTGCAACTGTGTTTTACAATGATGGTGCAACATATTCCTATATTGACTTATGATAACTGGTAAAAGGTTAACTGTGTTAATCTCAATTTGCAAATAATGAAAATACTTGTCTGAAAAAATGTTGTATGAACGATACTGTTAATCGCAGTGCACTGGATGTACTCGATTAATTCTGTGTTATGATATTAGTCAGTCGTTAAAGGTGTGATGTCCGTAACTGCGATTTACTTTGGAGATAGTTCTGCATAACAAATCATAAATATTTGTTAATTTTCTGTGATTTATCTTGCAAGTCTTGAAGTATCAACGATGGATTGTTGGATATCAACAATATTAGCTGTAATTCTCACTGGATTGTTCGTAATTCGGTATTATTTGAGACCAGAGGATTATTTCAAGAAACGTGGGATACCAATTGAAACGCCATTACCAATATTTGGTAACATGATGAGCGTAATATTTCGGATTACACCATTAATGGAAAGGATTCGTCATTTTTACTATATCAACACTGAAGCTAAATACGTTGGATATTACGACTTCAGCTGTCCAATTATAATATTACGAGATCCTGAACTCGTAAGAAATATTACAATCAAACATTTTGATAATTTCGTGGATCATCGTAGCGTTGTTGATCCAATTGACGATCCACTGTTTGGTAAAAATCTCTTTTCTCTCAGAGGTGATGACTGGAGAAAGGTTCGCAATTTATTAAGTCCAGCATTTACGTCGAGCAAAATGAGAGCAATGTTCAAATTGATGTCGAAATGCAGCCAAAGTTTTTCCGATTATATGATAGAACAATCCCAGAAACAAAAATGTTTGACCATTAATTCAAAAGACGCTTTTACACGTTATACAAACGATGTAATTGCCTCATGTGCTTTTGGTGTCACTGTTGACTCCATGAGAAGTCCCAACAATGAATTCTATACTCTCGGACGTAGAGCAACGAATTTTGAAGGAGTATTGTCACTGAAGTTCCTTTTGATACGCAATTTCCCTACTTTATCAAAGCTTTTACGTATCAAACTCATTGACAAGAGAGTGGAACAATTTTTTAATGATCTTGTTCGTGATATGATAGCAGAGAGGGATAAGACAGGGATAACTCGTCCAGACATGATACAATTGATGATGGAAGCAAGAAATAGTAAGAGTAATCAACGACCTGATCTCACAATTCAAGACATGACATCACAGGCATTTGTGTTTTTCCTTGGTGGCTTCGATAGTGCCTCGTCATTAATGTGCTTTCTAGCACATACAATATCGGTAAATCCTGAAGTACAAACAAAAATCCAAGAAGAAATTGATGAAGTTCATGAAAAATATAATGTTGAACCAACATATGAAGCTATCAATGGCATGCAGTATCTTGATGCAGTTATCAATGAAACATTGAGACTTTATCCAATTGCAGGATTTTTGGATAGGATTTGTACCAAGAGTATTGATTTACCACCACCATTACCTGGCATGAAGCCATTACATTTGCAACCTGGTGACAATATTGTGATACCAACTTGTGCATTCCAAACTGATCCACAATACTATCCTGATCCAGATAAATTCTCTCCGGAGCGCTTCATGGAAGACTCTAAATCAATATCCAATTCTCCAACTTATTTACCATTTGGTGATGGTCCTCGATTATGCATTGGCAATAGATTCGCGCTGTTGGAAACTAAAATATTGATGTATCATCTCATGTCAAATTTTACATTAAAACCAGGTAAACAGATGGTTCTCCCCATGAAATTTAGTGCTGTCAGTATGATACTGTGGCCAGTAGGTGGATTCTGGTTGGAATTACAACCACGAAAAGAATAAAAAACGTAAGAAGCATCACAAATCTTGAATAGGTTCTCACGATGAATATACTCATTTCCTCATTTATTCCCATTTTTTTTCATTAATATACATCGACACTGTTCAATATAACGTTCACACATGCACAAATATTGTGAATGAGATATCTCACCATCAAAATTTACAAATTCATATTTTTATTCCAAATAATTATTTTAGTCATGTCCTCAATATACATAAAACATTCATAATGGGGGATCATTGAAAAAAGTAGATCCTGATAACGAAGAAGAAAAATAAATATTGGAATAGACAGAGAAAATGCGACGGATGAGAATAAGTAAAGAATGTTGGATCTTTTTTCTCAGCTTCATGTTCCCACTCTCGTTTCAATGTAAATTTACTGATGTGCGTGTTCGGAGCTCTGCAGTACGAGGATCACATAATCAACCTCATCAACAATTATTATCTATCGATAAAAAGATAGAAAAAACATATATTATCTCCACGTATCGAAACATATCGACAATCAACACTATGGAAATTAAGATTTCAATTCTATTTATATATATGAGATGTTTGGATATCTACAATTATTTTATAGATACGTAGAAAAATAGTATGAAAAAAAGAAGATGAGAACAACGAAAATGCGATAATATTGGGTTTTATCGGCCATTTTTCCACTTCGCATCTGAATAAAAACATTATTCCTCAAATAAGCATGGAAAACATTTCTATGTATTTGACCAAATCTCAATAAAACTTTTTCGCTTGCGCCTCCTTATTATCTCTGTATATATTGTAACCAATTAAGATAACCATTTGAATAATTAGGAATATAATGAACATTGTGGTAGTGAGACAATTTCCGGTTGGGCAAGTGCCAGGTGGCCCACCAGTGCTGAGTTTCAAATTAGTTTGCCCAATATCTCTCTTCACTTGATTGAGTCCATCTCTCATTTCCGAAATGAGCGATTGATAATCGTAACCCATTGGTTGAACTTGAGCAGTAGGAGCACGCGCTTGATTGTGCAAAATTGTATCAGCCTTTGAGTGGACATCACCGATGAATGATTTGATTTCGCGTGCAGTATTGATAATGATATTTTGGTTGTTAAGCACTGCGTCCACCTCCTGTCTTCTGATTGTGTCTATCATGGGCATTGGTTGGCCTGGCTGTCCGGATGGTACTGGGACAGTACCAATTTGCCCTTGCGACATCAAACTCAATGTTTGTACCTGTCTGCCGACAACTTCGTCCAATTTACGATTCAGATCACGCATAACATCAAATATTTGCATTTGACCGCTGAAAATTTGGCGAAGTTCACGTTGGTTGTCTGATTCAAACCAGTCTTCCATATCTTCTTTGTCACGACGCATATCATCAGGATGTTCTCTACAAAAAATAACATGAGAATTCCATTAGCAATGGAGAAAAAAAATTATCACGTAAATATCACAAAGGAGAATTACTTTCGATAGTCTTCTTTTTGTTGGTCCAATTTCTTCTGATACTCAAGGTACTCTTGGCTAATGCGGGCCTGCTCGTCTGCATTAGATTGATGATCAATTGACATGTATCCAGGTGGATGGAGAGACGTCGCAAGGAAATGTAGAACATCATGGTCATCAGCCAAACCACCAGTTGCAGCTGATACTCCGAAATAGCCATTTTTCGGTAGGTAAACATTTTCAACACGCAAACACACCTCGTAATCTTTCTCATTGTTCGTCATTCCATTGTGGAATTGTACCTGAAAGTCGTTTTTGTTCAAGCACAAACTTATGATTCCATAACAGACGATATTAAAAAGAAAATCAACAAACCGTTAGTGTGTTTTGATAATATTCGATTCGCGCTCTGGTTGGGAATGGTTTGTTACGGAAATCTCGCAAGCATCCAGATAGCAATTGGGTCGATCCATCACTGAACAATTGAAAGAGAAGAATAGTTAAATGATGTATTGAACGAAAAAAGTACTTTACAGATCTACCATTAAATCCTATGTCATGAACGAAAATATTTACTTGGTGTGATCAAACACTTTCGTTCCATCGTTGAGCACGGCCATGATGTATGGATTATTATGCTTAGCATCATTATCGAACGAATCGAAGAATATTCCGAGACCATTCCACATGTCAGAACTACCAAAGACGGTACCATCATAGTCACCTTTGGCAGCGGTGTACCAAAATGCAAGACCATCAGCACCAATTCTTCCTCGTCCAGTGACTCTGAACACCAAATCGATCTCCCACCAATCGAAATTTATCGGTTGCTTGGTCCATATCGCACCTTAACAAACAAATAATCAATCAATAAGTTCACTATCTTTCACAAGTGGTTCTAACACATGACAACATTATCTGCATGCTGTAACTAATACCTTTTTGACTTCGGAGTGATGGCGCAACACGTACATTTTCGGAACTCGCAATTGCATCTGAAAAACAAACAAACTTAATGTGTCGCTCTCAAATTTGTAATTATCATTCAACTTTCAAAGAGCCGCGACTAACATACGGTGATATTTCTGCGTTAAAAAACACTGGAAGTTTTCATAGATGAATCAAAAATGTGAAGAAAACAGATGAAGGACACAATCATAGGAATAATGAGATTGCGATAAGAGTTATAATTCGAAATTTGAATACTAATAAATGAAATAAAAATTTGTTTTCATCGAAAACATACGGACGACGTGGAACTAGTACATATAAACATTGGTTACGTTCATTTTTATCTACTTACTTCCGCCATATTCCCAAAAAGGTACAGAACCATCTTTTTGAGCTAAATACGGTGGTTTGAATGAATATTTATATTCAAATTTCCGATGAACGGTATTGGCATTTAGTGTGGAAAAAATTGAAAATGCAATAAATATTGCGAGCCACCTCACCTCAGCGGCCATTTTCATTTTTGCGTTCGACAGAGTTCGACAGTTTTCGACTGAATGACTGATAACGCGCGCATGCTTATGAACTTTCGCTAAGTTTATACGTGTCGAGTGTTTCACCTGTTATTCAACCATTGGCAAATCAAAGAGTATCACCGCTAACCAGCTTATCCCATTGGCGTCTATTGCGCGCCATTCATTCGCTCAAATCTTATGACGTGTCATCATCTGCTTTTCCATCATCATCAACTCAAGCGCCACCTTTGTCGCTTGAAGAAAGATAGAACTGAAATTTACGCTTGAATTTCAAGGTTATGTTTTCTAGCAAGCATAGGTATATGGAGTTATATGAAAATTGGCGGGAGATTCAGCAAATGCCAACAGTAAATATATATAGATATACACAGGCACAGATGAGTTCAAACATAAGGTGAAAACTGAACCTGAATCGGTGATAAATATCTATAACATGAACCACACAAGTTCATTGCGATATTTTAGGTTATGATTGTAAATTAATCAATGAATATTTGTTCAATATCAGATATTCGCCTACCACGAAAATATTTTTGTTATATAATATTATAATACCAAATTTCGGGTGATATTTTTCTGACTTTACAAGAAATGAAGTGCACGATCCCGGAAATATCATGGCACAATCGGGATCCAGTATTGAGTGTTGATTTCCAGTGTTCGAAAATAACGAAAGACAATGAAGATGAAAAATTTTGGCGATTAGCAACTGGTGGTGCTGATTCACATGTTCTGGTAAGATCTCACCGGTAGAATAAGGACTCAAAGAATGACAAACTATTGAAAGTAGTCTCATTCTAATTATCATAATGAATTCTTTCTTCTATCAGATTTGGCATGTTGAACTCAATGATACTGGGGGAGTTTCGACAACATGTGTGACAGATTTGAATCGCCATCAAAAAGCTGTGAATGTGGTTCGGTTTTCACATTGTGGTGAAATTTTGGCCTCGGGTGATGATGGTATCATGTTGACAATTTATTTGACATAATTTCACGAATTTTCATCATATCAACTGGATTTAGGACGTCATTCCTGCAATTCATGATTTTTTAATGCATATTTTAGAAGCCGTAATAATACTATGGAAACGGAAGGAAAATTGCGAAATATTGCAATTACCAAGTGAAGAGAATTCGAATAAAGAACAATGGAACTCATGGAAAGTATTAAGAGGACATTTAGAAGATGTTTATGACCTGAGCTGGTCGCCAGATTCAAATATGTTGGTATCTGGGTCTGTTGACAACACTGCCATTGTATGGGATGTTCAAAAAGGCAGAAGTTCAAATATTTTACAAGATTATAAAGGATTTGTTCAAGGTGTTGCGTGGGATCCATCCAATCAATGCATTGCCACGATGAGTACTGATCGTCAATGTCGCCTTATAGATATTAACACAATGAAAACGATTCAACGAGCGAATAAAGCGAAAATTCCTACATCACCAGGACATAGACTAGAAGGAAAAACGATACGGTTATTTCATGATGATACATTTAAATCATTCTTCAGACGGTTAACATTCACAAATGATGGGTCATTACTTATTGTACCATCAGGTATAATTGAACCACAAGAAACTACAGAGAGACCATTAAATGCTACAATGGTTTTCGCACGTCACAACATCAGGGAACCGATAATGGTATTACCGTCATTAGACGAACCTACGATTGCTGTTCGATGTTGTCCAATTAATTTCGAAATACGTGATGATGGCCCGGTACCAATAATTGCGCTTCCATATAGAATGATATTTGCAGTTGCTACACAAAAATCCATTATGATTTATGATACTCAGCAATCATCACCTGTTGCAATTGTATCAAATATTCATTATACGAGACTCACAGACGTAACATGGTCCTCGGATGGTCGGTTGTTAGTTGTATCATCCACGGATGGATATTGCTCCATTATCAATTTTCAAGAGGGGGAATTAGGAACAGTTTATTCAGCCGATAAACCAATAATTGTATTGAAAAATAATACTGACGAAATGAAAAGTAAAACCGATTCAGAAATAACTAGGAAACAACAAACATATCTATCGGATATCGACAACGAAGCGATGGATGTTGACATCGTAAGTTGTTTAAAATCCCAGGATTTTAATGCATCAGATGTAGCACCTGAATTGAATTCCAAAAAAAAAGTTCCTTCAACGAAAAGTAAACCAGAAGTAGAAAATAAAGATAGTGCAGTATTAGATGAAGCTACTGAAGATATCAAACTCGTATACAATGAAACGAGCATCAGTCAATCTACATCGCTGACAGTCAACAAAAATTCCGAGAATGTTAATGGTACACCGTCAGTTGTCACAAAATCAACAGCTCTAGAAACAAACATGATGCCAATTCTGCCCGTTAAAATACCACGTAGGGTACAATTAATTACACTTTCGAGTCCGAAACGTACGAAAAAAAACTGATATCTCGTAAATCCCCTTATCAATACATCGGTCACTTTCAGATAGTCGAAGACAAAGCGAATAGAGATACAGAAAAATTATTTTATATCAATCAATAACTATTTTTTGTATCTTGAAATAATTTTTATAAAAAGTATTGTGATATTGAGTATTATTGAACACTGAACCAATCCTCGGCTTTTACCATTTCTTAATGAATACTCGCGTATCCATATATGTACACAAATTTATGAACGAATGACATTTTAAGAAACGGAAGAACAAGATTATTCTTTATTTGTACGATTAAATCATAATTCCGTCTGTTTAGGAATATGTTTCGCAAAGAATTTCTTCTTATCCACGGGGTTCGGAATTATCTAGAAAATACAAGAAGTGATTGAATGATATAGTTAATTCACTTCAATTTTCATGCAGAATGTGTTTCTATACCGTATCTTGGCCAGGCTTCCATCCAGCAGGGCAAACTTCACCATGTTTATCTGTATATTGGAATGCCTGCACTAATCTCAACGTCTCATCAACTGAACGTCCGACAGGGAGGTCATTCAAAGTGATTTGTCGTAGATATCCTTTTCCATCAATGATGAAGAGTCCTCTGATGATAACCGTGAGTTAGGCGTGATCATTCATACAATTGTTCACAGCAGATATAACAAGAATCAATGATGAAAATTTTACCGTAAAGTATGCCCCAAATCCTCAAGATAAACACCATAATCTTTCGCTATTGTGTGTGTCAAATCAGAGATTAATGGAATGCTAATTTTATCCAGTCCACCGTCTTTCCGTGGTGTGTTCATCCATGCCAAATGAGTGAAATGAGAATCAACTGAAGCCGCAATAACTTCAGTATTCAATTTCCTAAATTCATTTATTCGATCGGAGAACGCCAATATTTCCGTAGGACATACAAATGTGCTGAAAAGAGGAGTGATAAATGTTGATTGACGAGTCAACAAAATAATTCATAGTGATCGAATAAACTTACAAATCGAGTGGATAGAAAAAGAATACGAGATATTTCCCTTCGTAATCTGTCAGTTTAATCTGTTTGAATTCCCCATCAACTACAGCAGTCGCTTCCCAAAATGGAGCAGGTTTTCCAACTTTATTAGAGAAATCATAAATAAAATTAAATTAGTATCCATATCACGGTGATTGGTTCATTCATGAATCTATAAATATTTGCGTTTTATCACGATGAACTGTTGAACTTACTGACTGCTTTTGTTGTATGCAATTGGTGACCTGCATGTTTTGTTCCGGCAGGATAAACAGATCCATCAGCGTATGATAAACATGATTCATCCTCTGTATGACGATTGGCAGTCACAATAGACTGAAAATTTATAAAACACAGTACTGTATATACAAATATAAATATTTTAGTAAGCCGGATCATTGTGCTTAGACAATTTGTGCCTTGTTATTCACATATACGTATACAAAATACTCGTCTATGCCCTTATATGTATATGATTATATATATAGCAACGACGCGTGGCAAATCTTTTACACCGGTTTTGTTGGCAAACAATAGAGTAGAATAAATAAGAAACGAATCTAAAATATATCTTGTGTAGATGGCAGCCTTGCCAGCTGCAGCATCGTCATTGTGCCAACTTCACAACAAACTTTCAGAACTACCGCCATGAACTGGTGAGGTTATGTTCTTAAGGCATTATCGCAATAAAAAAGAGTGGCCCAGCCAATCCTGTCGCAGTGAACTGAATTTTCCTCTCGATTGAAGAATGATAATACCGGCAAGGAGGAAAATAAATCTATGGTGGTGAGATATCTGAAGCAAATTGAAACCCATTCTGACTAAGAACAGGTGAGAGAGCAATCAAGAGCAGTGTAGTACTCGTTACAACCCCGACGAGAAAAGTCAACTACGATTACATATATATGTAATAGCCACAGTATTTGTGTTCTTCTCTTATTTATTTAGGGTTATTCAATTTTGAGTCACTTTTGACCCTCTGTGTTTACGGAGGCGCGCGACTATCTACAGCAGTGATTGAATGCCAATTTCACAATCAGATTGAAATATAAAGGATGGTGAGTGATAAATAATATTCGATTGTACTGTAATCTTGTGTATCAATTTGTGTGTTATGGATGAATATATCTTTAATCATGGAAATAGAGAATATAACCTTATCACTTGGTGATTTTATGTCAATGGTGATTATATTTACAGGCGTCAAATGATAGTATTCAATCACCGGCATTGCCGGGATTTCCGCCAGCAGCACCGAATATACCGCCGGCTGCTTTTGTACCACCTATGATGCCTGCTGCATCATTTATACCACCACCACATCCTGGATTAGCAGCAGCACCACCGACAATAATACCACCACAATTTTCTATCCCGCCACCGGGATTTGGTTTCCCAATTGGTCCGGCCGCACAACCTGCAGATGCTCCGCCGGGAGTAATTGGTGTGCATTCAATTGAATACTTTGAGTTCATCAATCAGGAAATGAGAGGTTAATAATTTGATATGTTTCTTTCGCAGCTGCACCTCCACAAATGGGCACTTCTATTGTAAGTGCGTCGCCAACAACCCCATCGGCTCTGTCTGAAACAACTTCATCGCCTATTGCAGTATCATCAACGCCCGTTACAGCAAATGATGGGAATAATTCTGAAAGGAAATGCGATTGGTCGGAGCATAAAGCTCCAGATGGTCGAACATATTATTACAACGTAACGACGAAACAATCTTTGTGGGAAAAGCCAGATGAATTGAAAACGCCAAGTGAATTGTTGCTATCACAATGTCCGTGGAAAGAATACAAATCTGAGAATGGCAAGATATATTATCACAATGTAACTAGTAAAGAATCAAGATGGACAATACCGAGCGAATTGGAAGAGTTGAAGAATAAGATAATTTCGGAGGAAGCTGCTGCTGCTGCTGCTGCCGCCGCTGTTGCAGTCAACACAAATTCGGGAAAAGTTGTTACTACTTTGAAACAACATCCTTTACCAACATCAGTATCAACATCATCAAATTCGTCTACATCGTCAGCGCTATCAATCAACAATTTACCATCTCAAAATTCAACAAGCGAATCCACGGCCGGCAGTGGAAAGTCTGCGATAGAACAGGCCATGGCGGCAACTTTAGCTGCGATAAATATTCCAACACCGCCATTGAAACCTGATGATGATAGTAATTCAGCGAAAGGATCGGCCAATGGCAGTCGTACAAGTACGCCCGAACCAAAAATGCAATTCAAAGACAAGAAAGAAGCGATTGAGGCTTTCAAAGAATTATTGAAAGAACGTGATGTCCCATCAAATGCCACATGGGAACAAGCAGTGAAAATGATACAGAATGATCCACGATATCCACAAATGAAGAAGTTAAATGAACGGAAGCAGGCATTCAATGCGTATAAAACTCAAAGACTCAAAGAGGAACGTGAGCAAGAGAGATTGAGACTGAAAAAAGCTAAGGAGGACCTCGAACAATTTCTTCTTAATCATGAACGGATGACAAGTACAACAAAATATTACAAATGTGAAGAGATGTATGGAAATATTGAAGTCTGGCGAGCTGTTGGCGATGCTGATCGTCGGGATATTTATGAGGATGTAATATTTAACTTGGCTAAACGTGAAAAAGAAGAATCAAAGCAACTGAAAAAGCGTAATACAAAGAGGTTGGCACAAGTATTGGATACAATGACTGATGTCACATATCATACAACGTGGCAAGAAGCACAAGCTTTACTACTTCAACATTCATCATTCGCTGAGGACGCTGATTTACTTGAAATGGATAAAGAAGATGCATTGTTGGTCTTCGAAAATCATATACGTCAATTGGAAAAAGATGAAGAGGAGGAGAAAGACCAGGAAAAAAAGAGGAGGAAGAGACAGGAGCGAAAAAATCGTGATGGTTTCATAAGTTTACTCGATGAATTGCATGAACAGGGGAAACTGACCTCCATGTCTTTGTGGGTTGAGCTCTATCCGATGCTTTCAGCTGATCTACGTTTCTCTGCAATGCTCGGACAGCCTGGATCAACTCCGCTCGACTTATTCAAATTCTATGTGGAAGATTTGAAATCGCGTTTCCATGATGAAAAGAAAATCATACGGGAGATATTGAAAGACAAAAATTTTGAAGTCCAAGTTAATACAACATTTGAAGAATTCGCAACGGTTGTATGCGAAGATAGAAAGTCAGCAACTTTAGACGCAGGTAATGTTAAATTAACGTACAATCTTCTATTAGAAAAAGCAGAGGCACGTGAAAAAGAACGAGTCAAAGAGGAGACGCGAAAATTCAAGAGACTCGAGTTGGGTTTCAAGAACTTATTGAAGAGTATTGAAATTGATTATCAAATGAGTTGGGACGATGTCAGAGCCAAAATAGAAGAATCACCGGAATTCGTTGCCATTACACTCGAGAGTGAAAGAATAAGAATATACAAAGAGTATCAACATGAACTAGAGGAGAGTTGTAGTCATCACCATATTAGAAGTAGGAAGAAGAAGACTAGAAAACCTAAGAGGAAATCCAGGTCAAGATCACATAGCGAGTCAGAAGCTAGTGAAAAAGGTGGAGGAAGGAAAAAATGTCGCGGTTCACGGTCCCAGAGTGTACAGAGTAAATCCGAAAGTTCCGAATCCGAAGGTAAAAAATCTAAACGGAAGAAGAATAAGAAGAAACGTGGTCGTAGTCATTCACGTTCTCGTTCTCGTTTACCATCGTCCGAGGAATCGCCAGAAAGAAGACGCCGTGTTGAAGAAAAACATCGTCGACCATCAGGACACAGTGAAGCATCAGCTAATGAGAATGGTGAACAGCATCATGAATTATCTGAAGACGAATTAGAGAAGCAACGTGCTCAACTGTTACGCGAATTACAAATGCAGCAAGAAGAGAACTAAAAGATAAATTTTTGTCTTCTGTCCAGTTATTTATCTACCTCCCTATCTTTCCATTTCTCATTCATCTTTTACGTTACATGAATAAAAAAATAGTAATTATTTTTTTTATTTATACCATGAATGGTATAATAGGTTGATAATGGAAAATGAATCGGAATTTTACAGAGAGAAGAATTTAGAAGAAAAATATAACATTTCTCGTCGATTTTATCAATATAGCTATATGTAAATATTATAGTGCTTCGATAAATGTTAATATTCGTACTTCACATGGAAAATTTCTTTTTCAAGTTATCCTCTGAGCATCAAACTCCATTTCTCATATGAATGTCACCATACACATTTATATATTAATGCTCAGGCATCAAAATGTTTTTTGTCTCATCACGTAGTGTGAGAGGGATCTAACGGAAGACACAAATAAAGCTGAGAGTAAATTCAAGTGGCCATTTAATAATGATTCTGAATGTCAATGACATTCTGGTTGTATATATGTGTTTGTATGTACATGATAACGTATCTGTAAATCAAACATATGTTCAATGTGTTGGTTGGCTTTAAATATCAAAGATTACACCACCTGAATATTCATCAGTTGAGCCTACATGATATCGTATCGCTTCTAGTTGGCGTAATGTCTATTCCAAAAAAAAAATGACTCATGAATTTTGAGGACATACTTTTAGACAATGTTCACAGGTATTTTGTTCTTGCGAGGGCGCATTTGGATGTTGCGCTGTGCAGCGTTCAGTTCAGACGTGGCAGTTCCACACTATATTTATACTAGAAGTGTATTCTTTTCATTAGTTTGACAATAAAATAAAAAAATGTTCAATATTTGTCGACAGGTGTTGATCAGCAACACTCAAAAGTGAGTAGTTATTAATGTAATAACAAAAATCCAATTATAATCAGACACATTAGTCGATCACATTTGAAAGGAAAAAAAAAAGGAAACTTGGCGTCTCGAAAAGTCTTCGGAACATTGTTTACATTTCATGATAACGGCTGGAAACAATTGTTTAAAATAACAATGGCGATATGAATAAATTCGAACGAATCGTTCTTGACGAACTGACGTAGAAAGAATTTCATGAAAGTTCATTTATGGATTGTCGCAGTATCATTACAATTTTCCATTCTCTTTTCTAAATTTTTCGGTTTTTTGGTTATTATAGGGAAATTAGGTTAAACATGTTAAAAACCTCATGCTCCAAAAAAATTTCTCCTATCGAATCCCATCGAGACAGAATGCAAAAAATGAATGTAAGGTTATGACTGTGCATAATTCAATTTATCACAAGTGAAGTTTTTCGACTTTGCAAATTTTTTCTCATTCCTGTATCAATTCTTGTAAATTGGTACATCATCAACTAAATGAGCATTGAATCGGTGTTCTATCAGCTCCACCGTGAATTCATGATATTTTATGAGTATTGAGGTCAGGAAGTTCAGTAATCAGTTCTGGTTAGAAAAATGAATAAATAAATATAGCTGAAAATTAAAAATAAAATTCTGGACGAGCAAATATTTATTCTGGTTCAATGACAACCTGCTTCGTACGTACAGAAATACGAAGTGTACTCTAAAAATAATATGAATGGGTTTCCAATATATTTTTATCATATCAGTCGATACCAGGGTCAACCTTGTGCATTGATAAAATTTTATCTTCTTGCGATTATGTATATATGTCGATCATTATAGTACACATCACTGATAATCCAGTTCCGTATCATTTCATGCACGATAATCATTTGTTTACTTTCAAATTGCTCATTAATGTTATGTGAAGTCATCTGACTAATTAATTAATTGAGTAATTAAAATTCCAATGATATAATCACAGAGATAATTATTCCGTTTCGCATTTATTCTTGTTCCAATCAGGACATGTACTCCAATCGCAGCAAGATGTATGGCAAGTGTAGTTCCTGTAGTGGATATACCGCAAATTTCACTTGTGAACGAACCTGTACTCAGTTACAAAAAAGGCAGCAAAGAACGCGCGGAGGTGGAAAAAACTCTGCATGAAATGTCGAATCAATGTGAAGATGTACCAATTGTTATTGGAGAGGAGGAAATTCGAAGTAACAACATAAAATATCAAGTTATGGTAAGTATTTAACTTCAATGCAATGCAATCGTCAACACAAAAATGATCCTAATCATTTCGATTTTTCACGATGTGTTCCTCAGCCACATAATCACAGTGCTAAAATTGCAAAATATTATTATGCGGGACCTGACTTGATACAAAAAGGTATTGATGTAGCGGTGAAAAGTCAGCGCGAATGGGAGAAAGTTCCTGTCGAAAAACGTATCGAGATTTGGCTAAGAGCAGCAGATTTGATGGCAGGGAAATATCGTCAAGTTCTCAATGCCTCGACAATGCTTGGGCAGGCTAAAACTGTCATTCAAGCAGAAATTGATAGCTCTGCCGAGTTAGTTGATTTCTTTAAAATCCACGCTTACTTCGTCACGGAAGCATTGAAATATAAACCAATATCAACCGATCCAGAAGAAACATTAAATTCTATGAGATATCGTGGCATGGATGGTTTCGTTGCTGCAATTTCTCCATTCAATTTCACGGCTATCGGTGGTAATCTTAGTTACACACCAGCACTTATGGTAACTATTTGTACATCTTATTGATATAATTCTCGTTATGTGGATGATTCATCAATTTTCCTTTCTGTTCAGGGAAATGGTGTACTTTGGAAACCATCAGACACTGCAGTTTTATCAAATTGGACAATATTTAAAATCTGTCGTGAAGCTGGTGTACCACCAGGTGTTGTTAACTTCATTCCTGCTCATGGACCTGATTTTGGTAACACAATAACATCATCTCCATATTTGGCTGGGATAAATTTCACAGGTTCTGTACCAACATTCAATCACCTTTGGAATCAAGTGGGAAATAATATTAATAAGTATCGGAATTATCCGAAACTTATCGGCGAGTGTGGTGGTAAAAATTATCATTTTGTTCACCCGAGTGCTGATACAGAAAGTGTTATCATGGGTACAATACGCAGTGCGTTTGAGTACAGTGGACAGAAATGTTCGGCTTGTAGTAGAATGTATGTTCCTGAATCTCTTTGGCCGAAAGTTAAGGAAGGTTTAGTGGCTATCCGCGATCAACTGAAAATCGGACAAGTTGATGATTTTAGTATATTTACGAGCGCTGTTATTGATGCAAATGCATTCAAACGAATTGTTAGTTACATTGAACACGCGAAGAAATCGCCCAATCTAGAAATTATTGGCGGTGGTAAATATGACGATTCACGGGGATATTTTGTTGAACCTACAATTGTCGTGAGTAAAGATCCAAAAGATAAAATAATGACCGAGGAAATATTTGGGCCAGTACTCACAATTCACGTCTATCAAGATAAGAATATTAATGAAACAATGGAGTTAATCGAAACTTCGACACCGTATGCTTTGACTGGTGCTATTTTTGCACAAGACTTGAACTGGGCGAAAGAAGCCTTGGAAAAATTGAAATATACAGCGGGTAATTTTTATATCAATGATAAATCTACCGGTTCAGTTGTTGGTCAACAACCATTTGGTGGTGGTCGTATGTCTGGTACTAATGACAAAGCTGGTGGACCACATTACGTTCTTCGATGGTCATCGCCTCAATCAATTAAGGAGACATTCGTACCATTGAGAAGTTATGCATATGATTATATGAAATCATGAAAAAGAGAGTGAAAAATCGAGAAACTCCCTGTCTCATTCGCCACCAGCATGCAAGACCATTCACAGATTTATAACAAAAATTGCCATAACTTTTTACTGATTCTGAAAAAATTTACAATTCAAGACAATTAATTTTTCCCTATGTGGACTGATGTCTTCAGATATCTTTAATCTTATCATACCGATTTGTGTTTCGAGAGGGATTACACTGAGAATTTTTCATTTTCGATCTGAATAGAAATACCGTTTTTACATATGTATTTTTCTACTGCCAGACCTTTTTTTAGTCAGAATGTAATTGCTATCTAATGTGATGATAGCACCTACTGTTGTAATATTTGCTATGATGTAAGAGAAAATCGATCTGACTGATAACAATACTGATGAGATTGCTGTATCAAGAAATATAGATATTACTAGTGTTACTCTTATCAATAACCAATAAATAATGTTATTTTTACAATGGCAATAATACGGTCCACATATCATGATATATACAAACACATTCTACGACTCCGTGTAGCATCTTCGATCGTTCTGAGGTTATGTTCCGAAGTTATCCTTGGACGTCTGGTTTTCTTTGGTGACTTCGCATAAATCATTATTACTCCAACGTATTATCATGAATAAACATTGTTATATTGAGGAATAAGTAAATATTACATACATATTATTTACAAAAATGGTTGATGATGAAACATTACATCATGTTCTCCAATGAAATGTACAAATCGTCAACGATTATGTGGTGAAAAGTCGAGATCGTGTCGAAGAAATAATTCTGATGTTCGCCCAAATTGATATATTTAAAACTAAAGTATCTTTAATGATTGTTCGAATATTCGTAATCATTTTCTATATATTCATATTTACTTATAAATAATAATGAAAAGTGATATTTGATGATGTGCAAACATAAGTAGCAAAAAAATACCGTAACGTGATTATTGAAAAGGATGGAAACTAAACTATATAATATATATACAAGACATGACTATAAATAACATGTTGTTATGCACTATCAATTCTCTCAATTACAACCATGGATGCCATGAGGGATCCATTCGGCAAAGATTATCGTGACTGTTGGCGGCAGCAACCAACGTGCTGACTTTGCTTTCCGTACCATCGAAATTTGCAAGAGAATTGAGTCGTGATATAATTGCAGTGACAGCACGAGTCACCATTGTTATCAGCAATTCGCCTTTCATATCAGTCGGCGCTTGAGCAGCGTTCTCGGCATCTTCTTGCTTCCTATTATGATCAGCAATTACTTCGTCTCGTAAAATTGCTCGTAATATCGTATGAACCTTGAATGATGGTTGCACTAGACAACGAGCAGTCGCTATAGTTGACGCAGTTAGAGGTCCAGTTACACCTGATGAAAGAATACGAATGTGAAAATGTTAGGTTATATAAACAACCGTGATTGAAAAAGCTTTGAGGAGATGGAATTATTTACCTGTTGTAGTGAGAAATTCGAGGATGTTTGGTGTCAGTCTGAATGGTACCGGTCTGTTGGCATCCAGTTCACCAGAAGTGTCATCAACATCGAATTTGTAGTATGCAATGTTGATCAGGCCAGAGTCTTGATGAACGTACATCATATCAGGATTCAACCTTGTCAAGTGCAGAACATATTCAGCAAAACAAGCAAGTGACAATTGAAGAATGAACATCTTTCTGAATGTCCAATAATCAGTTGCGGCTGGGAAAGTTTTGACAGCCCAATCTCTGAGCATACGTCTTGGTACCATTGTTGTTTGCACTTCCTTGAGAATATCGCGCAGTACTTGATGACTGGCTTGTGCACCACGCGCTTGCACCGCTGCTAACCTCTCATAATACCTAGCTATTGGTGCGTCATGTTCCATACCCATTTTGTTACAGGCCAACTTATAAATATCTAACAGAGAAATTGACGCTGGATTATCCTCAACTAAACGCATTTGTGGTGATACAGCGACTACTCGTGGCACAGTGAAATGTAAGAAACGTCGCGACGTCTCTTTCTGTTTTGCCAAGTAATGATTGAGCATACGTAACAACTGCAGAACTCTTTCTTCCCGTCGTGCATCACCCAATCCTGCATCATTTACAACTAAATATGGATACAGTCGACCATTATGTCCACGAATCCTCAATCTCCTCGCAGCAGTGTTATGTCTTTGTACAACTTCAACACGCGGCATGAATCGCGCTATCCTCACGTAGTAATGCGAATGTTTCGGTAACAAAAATTCACCAGGTAATTCAACTTCAGCTGTTTTCAGACTAAAATTACTCAAGAAGCGACATTTTTCCTCAATTAAAAATGATTTTGGCAATTGTTTCGTTTTCCCTTCAAGTATTTTGATCCATTTTTTCAATTTACTAATAAGATTGTGAAGTAATCGTGCACCAGGTACAGTGAAATCAAAGTCAGAAGTAAATTGTCCTTTCATTTTTTGGAATACGGGATCTTGAACAGTGGCTTGTGCTCTTCGTGCTAGAGATTCTGATGCTGCTGAACCAAAAGTATTATTCACACTCTGTGACGACGATATATTTTCAATTCCAATACCAAATGTTGAAACGAGTTTCTTTACAAAATTCAATGTATGTGGCGTTATCGTTGCTTCAGAAACTGCGCCGCGATTTTCAAATGCGATAGCATAACATTTAGCTAATCCTTGTCGAAGTTGTCGTAATACTTCTTCGTACCATGTCTCCCTAAACCAAACCATTTGATCGACAATACCTTCTAAGCTCGAGAGAATCGTCGGATGTATATCACGTTGCATGTGCATTATTTTTGAGCATCTCCACATGGGCGGCGTAGCACGAATGGGACCTGTATCAGCTGGTGCTGCAACTTGTTGAACTGTTGCATTCCCACCAACTGTTGCTTTACTGTCGCTATCACTGCCATTGTCAGCGCCAGTCGCGATGCCACTACCACCACTAATAATATTCAGATTTTTTCCAGCAGCTAATTCTGCACTTTTATACCTTTCTCGTTGTTCGATTTTGAGTGTCAAATAAAGTGTTCTTATCGAGAAATATACAGCTTGAGGGAACATTCGTCCAACTTGAGACAATAAGTTGAGGATTACATTGCCTTCATGACGTACCAAACACATCAGCAATTGTGGAATCCATGGTAGCCATTGAATGGGTGGAACACCAACTGCATATTTATCTACAGCTTCCATCAGTGAATATTTATCATCATCATATGTCAATAGCCATAAAACTTTGGCCAGATATTTTCGTGACTTCGATTCATTTTGATGTCTACACGCATGCAAGAAGCAGGTAATTGCAGATACACCAATTGTTATCTGGCGTGCATCACGTGTGAATATATGTTCTAAATAATCACCCCACAGTGCCCAAGCTTTCACAAGGGTGTCATGTAACTGTACAGCAGCAGAAAATGCTTTATTAGCGTCGTCCGATCGACCAATTTGCGATAATAACATTCCCTTCAAGGCATAGAACTCAGCTGTCATTTCTTTCGTGAAATATTTCAAATTCGTTGATTCTATCACTTCTAAACCTTCCTGTAGCTCATTGTTACCAGTTATGGAGGCCATTTGTAAATAGCATTTGACCTGTTGACGAATCTTCTGGAAACAATCAACAATTGGCACACTCGGTATTGTATAAATTCTCGACAATGAATCAAGACATACACCCGTTAGATTGTGCTTGCGCGCTATTTTTCCAAAATGTATTATCGCTTGTGCGGACGCATGAACACCAAGCATTGAATGATTAGCCGTTTGATCTTGTTGCGCATCATAATGACTAGATATAAATGTATAGTGGTGCTGTCGCCATGTAAAAATGTCAGACCAGTGACTGATGTCATCAGCAATCACAGGTAAACGATTCCGCCACGTTTTCACAATTGCTTTCATATCATGTAACGATGATGATCGTCCATGCAGTAATCCCTGATGGATCTGCATCGCTTCTTGAAGTTCCATTATTTGCTGTGCTGCTTGCAACAATGGCAAATGTATGTGGCTGACAACATGTGGCAACCGACGCCATTCACGCATACACAAACCTGATGCAAGTTCAACATAGCGTTCAACCGCATTCAAATTTTGATCTTCAGTGTGACAAATAGCCAAAAACCCACGATAAAGATTGACCTTCCATGCCATCTCCTTCGGACAGTTGTGTTCAACTTGTGTTAAGGCTTCCTTCATCATGCCCCAATTTGGTATCCTCCATGAACTCTCAAGAATGAGGAATGGATTTTTCTCTGATTTCTTACTACCATAATCCAACAATAAATCCCATTGGTTCAATTCTTTTGCACAACGTATCCAATGCTGTTCCCATAAAATTGCTTCTCGTTGGATTTTGAATGGTGCCGGGGTTGTGATGTAATCCTGCTTGAATTTTGTCATTGCAACATCATAAGCAGCTTGTGCCTGTTCGAAAAATCCTTGTTGCTCCAATGCTGTCGCCTGTAGAGTCTCTTTATAATGTGCATGCTTTTGCCATAACCCTGACCACATGTCCTCTTCGCACAACAAGGAATACATATCGGAAAGTGAATCCAATATTTCTGTATGTGGACTTGAATTATCCGGTTCAAAATCATAGCAATCCACTTCTCTTTTATTTCTATATTGATTCTGGATGCTATTCAAGCTGCTGTTGCTGTTATTTGGATTGTTATAACTGTTCGAGTTGCTGTGACTGGTGCTGTTGATACTGGCGTTGTTCATAGCATTGCCACCATTGTTGCCACTCCCACTCGTGCTGTTACTATTGTTATTGCTGTTACTTATGCAGTTATTGCTTCCACTATCGAATGCCATACGTTCGAGATTTAACGTCATCCTGTGCCACAAATTGTGCGATCTGCCCAAGTATTTTATTAACGCAGGTCTAATTGGCACAGAGGGATCACAATGTGATATTGCCTCGACAAATGTCGCTATTGCAGATGGATGACAATCTTTCTGAATGACATGCGTACCAGAACAGATGAATGGTACTATTTCTGCAATAAGAGTATTATGTTGATGTTCATCAAGAATCGACCAGAGACGTGGGAAAACATCAAGCCAAACTTTTTCTGCTAAGTTTGTATCCATATGACATAATTGTGCAGTTGCCAATAACAATTGTTCACTACGAATTTTTTTAGCGTACTCCAGAAATTCTGCTTGCTTGGCTATCAGTTGAGCCAATGACGTTCGGTTCTCACCGCCACCACTACTACCACCACTAATTGTTATTGTCGTGTCGACATTCGCCAAGTCGATGTCGAGAATATCGTCCTTTACACCATCATTACATTCAACGTCATTCATATCTTGTGGCTCTTCTTTCACCGCGGCATAAATTATGAAATTCTTATGATCATCAGTGTCAGCCATACTGATGATTGAATTTACTGAAGGGAGTAAATTATCTTGATTGGATAGTTCAATGTGTGTTGTTGACGATGCGGTAACGATCAACAGTTCGATACATTGTTTTATCCAGTAGTGAGGACCCATCGCATCCCAACTCTGACTACAAACAATGTAAAGTAATCGATCGTAAAGTCTTCGACGCATAGAACCGTCAAATACTTCGAAAAACTTCGCCCGAATTTGCGGCTGGATGCATCGTAATCCGCTCAAGAATGCCGGCTCCAATTTCGAAGTGAGTTCTGATGATTTTAAAGTTTCATCACGATAAACATAATTAACCAATTCCAGGAATTGTCCATTTAGCTCGAGATCATCTGGGAATCGTTTTTCAACGTACTGCATCATTTTTACAAGTAAAATTGATTTTTCTCGCAGACTTGGTGCTTGATTAACTGCAATTGGATTCTTGTTCTTCATCCATTCCTCCAACATTTTCGTTATAGCTTTCATTACTTTTATATCTTGAGTTTTCTCAATTAAACCAACGAGAATTGAACCAATAAATGATTTACGCATTTCCACACCCATTACTACAACGCGATTCTTCACTAAATCCAAACTGAGTATCAGCAATTCACTACCAACTGGATTCGCTTCATTACTTTGACTTTGGTGTAAATGGTCTTTCGCCATTCTATGCAGAACCCGCATGAATGGGGTAATAAGACGATCGATGTAACTCTGATTGTTAGTACAGGCAGCTTTGAGCATCATCAACGTTCCGAACAACGTGCTGGGTGTAGCGGATGTATTTTTCTCGTACGCCGCAAGTCCATCGAATATAAATTTGCCTATAGTTGTGTACAAAGTATCCAATTCATCATATTTGGATGCAACTGACGACGATGTTGGTTCGGTTGGGAATATTGTCATCAATCGCGACAATAATCCGTGAACTAATCGTATGACTTTGGTATTATTCGATGCTATACACGCCCCAAGTCCGCGTTGAAGGGGTTTGAAACTGGCAAGAATTTGCTCTCGTTTCATAACTCCGAGTAAGAATGTTAAAAGTTCAATCGCCGTACAGATATTTCCATAATTTGGTTGTGCGTTGTCAACACTCAAAAATACTTTGTCTAACCAAGCGAGTTTTAAATCACAAGATTGCGGCCAAACATCAGGTTTCAGTGCCATTTTCATTAATGCAACACATCGACGGGACAATTGTTCACCTGGATTACCTTGTGCTGTTGTGGATGTTGTTGTTGTGGTGGTAGTCGTTGTTGTAGAAGCTGCTGATGACGCTGAAGTTGTGGCAGTTGTAGTCATTGTGGTAGTGGTGGTTGTTGCATCGTTCACCTGACAAGCGAGACGAAGCAAAAAATTAAGAATCGCATCAGCATGCGCTCGTTCGATCGGTTTAGTTGCTCCTGGTTCCACTTTTGGTGTTGCAATTATTGGTCCCGAATTAATAACATTTGATACTTGAGTAGCAGGCCGTTTTAATAATGGTGATGAGGAGGATGATGAGGACGATGAAGATGACGAAGGCAATGCCTGGGTCATTGTCGTCGCAATTATGGGGGACGGAGCAGCAAGAATTGACGATGAATTGTCATTACTTATTGTTGATAAATGTGTGGTTGTCGTCATCGTTGTCATTGAAGTTGACGTTGCTGATTCCTCATGTGGTCTTTTAATACTGACATTCGGTACGGACACTGTTGCGGAATTGTTGGATGCATCACCACTCTCTGCGGATTCATCTTTGATTCTGTGTAATTCCCATTTGATTATGACTTCTGCCAATTCAACTGCCAATCGACGATGATCAATTGTTGCTGTAGGGCTGAACCCAAGGCGTTGAATAGAGTTTACCATGTGTTGGACGAGGTGATGTCGCACTGGATAATAAACCTTATAATGTCTCACAACTAATTGGAGAATATGAAATAGCTGTTGCATGGAGTGACCCTCTTCGACAATTATTTTTTTTGTCCAGTGTGTTAGCATCGTATTCCCATCCTGCATGCGTACAGGCATTGCTGGAGTTAATATTTCAAGTGCCTGCCTGACAACACTTCTCGCCTCAACAGCATGTGCTTTCAATAAACTGTGGAAAACTTGCAGAACAATTCGCTTGTGAATGGAAAACTTCGCAATAATATGACTCAGTAATAAATGTCCATGATATTTTGTCGCTGGATCTACGCAGTTCTTTCCAAGCAAACATGGCCATGCAAATGTCATCAATCGATGTAATTTATTTCCCTGAGGTTTGTCTGTTACATCGTGAATGTGTTGCGAAGCTTGTTCGACAAGTAAACACGAAAATTGCAATAAAGAGATTCGTACACAATCAGCTGATCCGAATGGATTGTCTGGATCAATTATTTTACTGATAAATACTGAAACGACATTCTCTGGATTGTCTTGATATGGCATAGGTGCACCACCAACTAATTTAACCCCTTCACCACGATCGAAACTTATTGCGAAACATGGTATGATTATCAATTGCAGCACTTTGGCTTTCAATTCTTGGGACATGTTGTTGGTGGGAAAATGTTCGACAAAACGGAAGAACGCACTGCGTTTCCATTCAACTGTATACTCTTGAGCCACAGTATTCTCCAGAAAATCGCGAAGGAATTGGAAATCTGGTATGAAACGATCACAAGTAGCTCGTAGAAGTTGGAACAGTAAATCAATATCACTGGTATGATGACTGAAATAATGTAGCAATATTTTAACGATTAACTTTGGTTCTTTCCAACGACAGAAATCAACACTCTCAACACGTTTATGTAATGCTTGATATTCATCATTACACCACAATTGTTTGAGAGCAGCAACCACTTGACTTTGATGTAATAGCCATTGTTCATCAAATTTAATGAGTACAGATATTACACGAATGGCCTGATGTTGAAGTTCGCATTTATCCGTGAAGTTCAAATTTGAATTTGTTTGCGAATGTGCCAACAACATTGTGATCAACCGAGCAGTTCCATTATGCAGTACATCTCTAAATGGTTTCCCTTCACTATGTTTTATCAGAAATTCAAGATAACGACTCCATTGTTGATCTTTGATATTGTTGTCATGTAAAAATAGACTCAACGTTTCATTGGGATAACGCAAGAGGAATCTCATCAATGGGATCCTGAATGGACTGGATGCTTCAACCAACAATGACTTCTCCGTTTGCAGAACGAGTCGGCACAAGACATCGATGAACTTCGGTGTTGCTGCAGGAATTTGATGGAATATACCAATTATAATGGCGATTTTCTGTTCACTTTCACCTGATTTGGATACACCTTTATGTGCTTGAATAAGATTCTCCAATAATTTCTTCAAATGTTGTAACAATTGTTCACATAATGTGATGCTGAATGTACTCGGGAATAATTGTGTAAGATATGACAACCGTTTTACACAATTTAGACTCAAATTCCTATGATCACCAAGAGTTAACAGCATAGGTCTCATTGTTGCATGAACAGCTTCCATATCGATTTGAAAACCAGCAATAAATTTCTGCATACATTCAAATGCAGCTTGCTGTAATTCAGCATTTGGTTTCTCTAATGCTTTGTACAATATTCCAAATATTTTTTCACGACAAGCTACAATGTAATGACATGCAGCAAGTGCTCGTAAGGCTGATTTTCTCAACGGGATCAGATTTGTTATTGATTTATAGCACGGTAATTTATTTAAATTGGCATCTTCAGCTTCAGAAAGTGCCAATAGTTCTTGGAAAAATACTTTATGCTCCATTATTTGCAGATCAATCGTGAATAATCGTGGTGATAGTGTCGTACAAAATGTATTACCGTCCATTAACCCAATTTGTGCATTCGCAGGTTGATGTCTCAATAAATGTTTCTTAGGTGGGATCATATCAGCCAACACTTCTTTATGTGGTTCCATCACTTCAGTCACACTCTTGCCTTGAATATTAGCGAGCAATTTGAGCGATGCCATCGCCTGTTCACGCACAATGGTATGCGGTGATGTCACTTGTCGAACCAATTCGTGGGTAACTTCGTAAAGACTCTTGTTCTGCGCCTCAATCAAATCAGGATCTGTGACCTGTCCTGCTGAATTAACACACACTCGTAACATCTGCTCCAAATTATCTTTCGCCATATCAATCGCACCGTTTGAAACTTCACCGGTTAAATCCATCATGACGAACATGAGTGCTTTCAAAAAAATAAATAGGTGGTTCAGTACCCATTTTGTTGCCATTCGTTCGAATAGAAATTTGATAGCAATACATCCACCAAGCTTTGCATACCATGCGCGTTCATAGCACAAGGAACACATTTTTTCTGCGAGATATTCCATCAACGGGAGTTGACAAGCGCGTTCTTTGCTACCGAGAATATTTGTAGCTGTTTCAAGAATTAATACGAGTGCTAAATGACCGGGTTTACACAGTTCTTTTTCTTCATGACCCATAATTATTTCCAATGCGTCAATAAGCACAAGTGGATCTTGTCCATGGTGTGAACTCATTGGTTTCCCCGTTAAACAAAATGGTCCTGCTTGTTGTGCAATTGCAATCATTGTATAATGTCTCACTATTGACACTATTGATCCAAGTACAGATTGTCGTAACTCTTTTACAGCTGCAGCAACGAATAAACCAGTCAATGCTGTCTGTTGTACCTTTCTCGCAACAATATCTGCACATTTATAATGCATCTCTTGTTGTTGATGTGGTATATTCCCTTCTTTGAAACTTGGATGCATGAATAATTTATAAAGTTTGACACGATCATCGTTCAATTTGATTGATGCTGCCAAATAGCAATTGATCACTTCCCAACATTGTCGACGATAAAATGGATCAGTCGAATTTGATTTCAACGCTGTGAATGCCGTATCAATAACATTTTCAATAGGTACATTAATCGTTTTACCACAATCAGGGAAGTACGCAACAATCGCTGGCAAATTATTGATATCACGATCATTATAATCCAATTTCTGTGGTTCAATCATCATTTTCCTATTACCACCACCAAATTTACCAAGCACGCGGAATGCTACATGAGCCACTTGGTCAGTTGGATTCCGTAATGTCCGCCACAATGCTTGCATTAAATCTGCGCGCACTGGTTGAATATGTTCGTAGAGAAAATCTGGTTGTAAATTATCCACACACAATTCTAACGTACGTAATCCTTGACTAACGAGTGTGTGGCTGCCATTTAACGCTGACACCAAAGGATCCATGAGCATTGGTAAATATGGTAATAGCGAGCTTAGTCTCACTGGTACTGTTAAACACAATTCAACAAACAAATCTTTCATATGTTGTTTGTGTAAACCTGATTGTAATCTATTCAATCCTTCAAGTAAATTTGGAAGTAATGGTAGAAATTCTTGATAAAGCAAGTCATGAGATCCGCCACCAATCGATCGAAACAGAGCTCGCAATAGTAAAAAATAATTGTACGGCTCTTTAGCCGACATTGCTAATTCCATTGATCGATTGACAATTTGGTGCAGATGTGGTCGCAACATATGTTCATTTTCTGCTGGGAATAATGATACACTTCCAAACACAAGTTTAAATAATCTCAGATATAAATTACTACGTTCTACATTTGAGCCCATGTCGTCCATCCGCTCTAACAAATATTCAACGAGGACGGTTGCAAAAATTGGTGAAGTTGTTGGATTTGCCAAGAATGAATTGCCAACAATTTGGAGGGCACAATTTTTGAAAATTCTTTCCACCATGTAATCAATAGTTGTTGAAAAAATTTCTTGAAAAGTTTGTGGGTTCATCATTGAGAATACACCACTGAAATGTTCCAGGACTTCTTTCTCTTCTTTAGTACGTACTGTTTGTGGTTGAGTAGCCGCACGTCCACTTTGATGATGATGATTGGGATGATGATGATATTGTTGTGATTGTTGCTGTTGTTGGTAATTTTGCTGTAACGTATGCACTCCACCAACTGTTAATGGTCCGATTGTATAGATGTCCAGTGCTTGGAGAGCCCATTTAACTAATCGGATGAATACCAATGTTTCTTTTGGTTGAAATTGCTTTGACTGTACAACATCACCCGATTTGCAATTGGCACAACCCCATGTGATTGTTTTAACACCACATACGAGGGTCTTCACTAAACTTCGATAATCCGCGACATTATAGTTGGTGGATTGACTTTGGGAAATTGCAAACCGGGATTTGCATCCTTCTTTCTCTGGTTCAGTCGTTTCATTTATCACAGGTTTTTGATCTTCACTCTTAATCACTTCCGAATTATTGGCTTGAATAGCACCACTGGCAACTTGACGTGTTGCTTTATTCAACAATATTGGTAATTGCAATTTTGTAATTGTTTTAAATTTCAGGACAAATACTTCAAGCATCCGCATCAACAACTCTCTTCCTTGGCTACTATTTTCTGCGTCACTTCTCTGACGTATACATTCAACCAAATTCAACAGTAATTTGCAAGACATTGTTTGAATTGTTGTTGGCAAACTTTGATCATGAACATTTTTACTGAACAAATGTACGGCTCGAGCTAGGTCACTCAATGGTAATAATTGTCGTACATGGTGAACAAGATCAGCCAACGTGGAATAAGCCAGTGGTCGCAAGGACTCATGAGTTGTCCATCCATTACCAAGTAGAACTTGTTCATCAAATAATCGTTCCATGTGTGGTACAAATTTCGTTCTCAAATCAGTTGCTAGAATATGCCGCGCTGCAATCAATAATTCTTTTCGCAAATGTGCAACTTCCATCGGACACAGCGTCAACAAGCCCAACATTCCCTTCACCATCATAGCGCTGTGTTGTGAGACAACATCTTGATATATTCGAATGATATAAGCGAGGAAACTCAATGTTTTAATTTGTGCGCCCATAAAATCTACAAACACTTCTTCATTGAATGACGGGGATGCGCGGTGTTGTGGACTTGGTTGTAAAGTTATCGTTGTCATTATTAGTGGAATGAAGTCAGAAACATCCTGATGCACATTCTGTTTGTATATTTGATACATCAGTACGACAATTATTGGTAATTCTTGTAGTACTTTCAATGATAGCACTGCTTTCGGAATGAGATTGTATGTGACAACAGTTCCATCAGCTGCTTTTTTCCCACTCTGTATCGCAGTTATCGTGAAAGTTTCCTTCAACAGTGCATCAATATTTATTTCTGATAGATCTTTCACTCGTATTTGCGGCCGGGGTTCAAATATTTTTGGCAAATTCTTTGGTAGCTCGCTATAAATTGACTTAACAAACTGAAGAAAATGTTGAATTTCTGGATTGAATGTTGGTCGATATTGTTTGTGGAGTTCAATTATTATTCGGAGACAAACAAGAATGTTCTCCTCATTTTCTGTTTCCAATAGCTTGAGCATAAGACTAAGAATTTGTTTGACGTATGGTCGTAAATATTCATTTGTTGGTAATCGATGAATCATTTCCAATATGCGCTTCCGAACTTGTTGAATATTATATTCAGATATGAAGTGAGGTTCACCTTCTTGTAGAATTTTGAGGAATATTTTCATCAAATGATCCAGAAACGCTGGATATTGTGATGAGCACATAATTACCTCAAAATTTTCTGAGAGTTCTTGCGCTGCTTTGAGTTTGAGTTCATCCTTCGAGCCCGGATTGGCCAGCATCGTCACGTACGATCTGTACGTATTCATTTGTGTGAGGGGGTCCGATGGCGCCATGTTTGATTAGTTTTTTTTCCTTTCTTCTGTATTGTTTATACTGGTATATCATCAAATCAACATGATGGGATGCCCCATGTGGACACAAAGGAATGCTCTGCGTTACCTGTGAAGAAATGAATCGATATTATTCCAAATCCTGTTCAAGTGATAATTCTATAGGGTTCTGGTGTATTCATACATTGCTATGTTGTTTCCTGATTTATGAAAAGAAATTGGGCAATGTAAAATCAATGTTGCACCAAGGTCAATGGTAAACAACTAATCCTTAGCAACCAGTTTTTTTAGTGCAGTGGCTCGACGCATTGACGTCTGCAACATATGATCATATGGACTTACTTTCAAACTTGAGCTTTATAAAAATACTTCATACAGATAATATTGTGAATTGTTGGTGGACAAAATGGAAGAAAAAACGATAGACTCCATTTTTGCTGGCTCTCTGAAGAGTTTGCCGCCAGTCAGTTCGAAAATCGTTCGAATTTTTACAAGTTCAACATTTACTGGTGAGTAAATTGCGTAGTATGATACCTCAGGGGATGATTAATTGATAATTACACTTCAATAGACACAACTATGGAGAGGAATACTCTCATGGCCCAGTGCTATCCTAAATTGAAGGATTATTGTCGTGAGAAACATGGTCTTGAGTTCCAGGTATGGACATGTAAAGAAAAAGATAAAAATTCGTTCGATGCACATTTTTACCCCGGAACAATTGAAATGTGAACAGGTGGTGGACATGAGATGGGGTGTTCGTGATGAGGCTACAGATGATCATATGACAACTGAACTCTGCATGAGAGAGATTGAAAACTGTCAAAGACTATCGATGGGTCCAAATTTTGTTGTTAGTGATGAATTCATCAGCACGTAGCAGCTAATCAGGAGAGGATTGATAAACCTGTGTGTTCTCAGGTTTTTCTGGGTCAAAAATATGGTTATCGACCAATACCAACTTATGTCTTGAGTTCAGAATTGGAAATGCTACGAACTGACTTGGATAGTCAAGGAATGGATGTAGAAGTGTTGGACACATGGTACAAAAAAGACAGCAATGCAGTACCACCAACCAGTGTTTTACAACCAATATCATCAATTTTGAAAAATTTCAACAATAAAGTATAGCAAACTTGGAAATGTTTGAAGAACTGATCAATTAATATAGGGGAATATTCATATTGCAGAGGATTCCGAAGCTTCAGCAAGAAGATCAGGCAATTTGGTGGGATACGATGCTGAAGATGCAAAAATTATTCCGAAAAGGTGCACAGTCATTGTACAACTCTGGAAAATTTGACAAGACAACAATGCACAATTATTTCATGTCTGGTAATGATGACAGAATCTGATCTCTTGGTATCATTCATCATTCGAGAGTCTCTCTACATTCTGGGTTATGTTTTCTGTTCCAGTAACTGAGCGAGAAGTGATCAATGGAATATTAAATGTAAAAAATACAAAAAATCATTGTTTAGCCTATGTACGTTACATAAACAATATCAATTTACAAAATTTAAGAAAAGCTGGTCTTTTCATCGATATTGCAAACCGAAGTTTGGACAATGAGGCATCAAGATTGTTGGCTGATTTACGAGACGAGAGACTGCCAAACAAAATTGAAGATGCAAATTTACAGAGGTACATTGTAACATCGGACACTTTCCCAAATTAAAAATATTCATCAACATTATCTCTATCGTACAGATACACAGTTGAGTGGATTGGCAGAGAAGGGTTGGATCCAGAAACTCATAGTGAATATCTGCAGCACTTTATAACCCACTTTTATCGTAATATGGTAAAACTCGTGGATCGTGCAATGCGTAAAGAAGACAGTTCAGCACAAGGACAAATAATAACAGAACTCTTACAACATTTACATGCATGCAACAATTCTGTGAGAGTTTTTTATGGACGTGAAGATTCTTTAGTTAGAATCAAAGAATACATATCAGGCGAAAGTGATAAGCCATTGGTATTATTTGGCGAAGGTGGTTGTGGTAAGACATCGCTGCTTGCAAAAAGCGCTGGATTGACCAGCGGTGAATGGCTCATTGGGAAGAAACCCATAAGTGTCATCCGATACTTAGGAACAACACCTGATAGCAGTGCTCTCACCCCAACTCTCATCTCGATTTGTCAGCAGGTAACAATTTCGACTATCACTCAAATCTGCATCTTTCAATGTCCATCACCACATTGCAAAAAGAAATTTTTTCTTATTTGTTTAGATTTCGTACAATTATGCACTGTCCTTTGAAGACATTCCAGATGATCTAGTCCCATTGACAGCACATTTCAAGCACTTGCTAACATTGGCAACAGTCAATCAACCAATTCTCTTATTCTTGGATAGTGTAGATCAATTAACTGGGATCCAAGGAAATAAACTGTCATGGCTACCTACACGGCTACCACCCAATTGCAAAGTTCGGACGAATTGAATTTCCATTGCTCTTCTATTAAATATTTCATCCCATTTCATGTAAAATATTATTCTTCTTTGTTCTATTGAAGATGATACTCTCTTGCGCTGCTGAAGAATCGAATCCAATAATATCCAGGGATTATCATCTATTACGGCGGATGATTGATACAGAAGAGAGTTTCATTGAAGTGACGGCCCTGGGTGAAGAGTTAGCTATGGATGTTATAAAGTATTAGACAAATTGAATGAGCAAATCGTTGTGCCAATTATTCCACCATATTTAAACTCTTCTCTTTATTTCATCAACAGAATGTGGATGAATACAGCTCACAGAGATTTGAATAATTACCAATGGCGTTTGGTTGCTAATGCAATATCAAAATGTTCATTGCCAATATTCGTCAAACTTGTGTTCGCCGAAATATGTCGATGGAGGAGTTACACAAAACCGGCGGATACTCATCTTGCGAATACAGTGATGGACAGCATCATGATGCTTTTTGAAAGAATTGAAAAACAACATGGCAAAATATTAGTTTTCCATGCTTTAGCATATATTACAGCAGCTAAATCAGGATTATCCGAATCTGAATTGGAAGATTTGATTTCATTGGATGATAAGGTGTTGGATGATGTTTATCAATATCATTTACCACCCGTGCGACGTATACCACCTTTACTTTGGACTCGTATAAGAAATGATTTACCAAACTATTTGAGCGAACGTGAAGCTGGTGGTGTCAGTGTATTGAATTGGTATCACAGACAATTCCGTGATGCAGCCAAAGAAAGATATTTTAAGAATATGAACATGGCAATGTATTTTCATTCGATGATTGCGGATTATTATCTTGGTATTTGGGGCGGTGGTAAACCGAAACCATTCAAATATACCGAGATCCAACGTCATCGATTCAATCTAACTGATAAAGAAGGTGTGGCAGATAGAAAAGTTCCAGAACAACCACTTGCATTTTATTCCAAAGAAGGTGTCCTCATGCGATATAATTTACGTAAATTTGGTGAATTGCCTTATCATCTCGTCCGTGCTCGAAGATTCAAAGATTTATTCGAGAATGTTTTATTCAATTATCAATGGCTGCATGCAAAGCTTTCTTCATGTCCACTCCAAGCAGTTCTATCAGACTTTGAAGACGCTTGCAACAACATTGACAACCCCAACCTAGTCAGGTTGATGTTCTCCTCTTAATTATTCCATTGTCCTAATGAAAATCTCCAATCTTTCATTCCTGTCACAGAGAGCTGATGTTGGTGGCAGATGCACTGCGACTGGGTGGTGCCATATTGAGTGGACATCCAAACATGTTAGCACCACAATTAGTAGGAAGGTTGCTACCAGAAATTGGTGGGAATGACAATGTACGAATGTTACTACGCGCTTGTGACAATGATGGACCGAAAGATTGTGCTTTAATGCCACTTTATCATTGTCTTCACACACCAGGTGGTCCATTGAAAGTATGTAACACCATATTCTGCCCAAGCAAACATTTTCATCGGTCATTTGATCACTTTGTTTCCAGTATTCCCTCGAAGGTCATCAGTTTGCAGTATTTGGCTTCTGCCTGACATCTGATTATCGATATGTCGTCTCAATATCAAATCGATTCATAACATGGGATTTAAGTACCAGTGACATGACTCGTGATGTTAATCCAGGTATTGAAGGAATAATGCAGCAATTGGTACTCAGTCCAGACAATCGATATGCAGCAGCATATACCAGCAATGATCAGACAGTCATTTTGAATACACTCACAAGTGAATTCATCGTGATAAATAATCCATTATCAGAGGAGCAATTAGTTTGTGGTGTTCATTTGATGAATCAATATGCCATAATATTTGGAAAAAACGAATGGTGTCGATATGATTTACGTGGGAATTTAATTTCACGCCAAGTTACACCAGTTGATTATAACCTGTGGCATATCTTACGTGAGTTGTGATGATAAAGACAACTTTCAACAACCCAACATTGAATACTAATTCTATGTGATGTCTTCTTGACTTTTTTCATTCCAGATATTGAATATACAAATTTAAATGAGTATCGGTTGATATTTTGGTCGGGAAATCTTGAAAATGCATTGATGCTGATGCACAGCTATTTCGAACAGAGTTCAATGTGCTCTATTGAATTTCACAGTGCAATGGCAATGACCAGTGACAAGAAAATTCTTTATGTATGTTCAAGTAAAAGCGATTATAGAGTAATTAAATATGTTATGGACGATCTAAAACATTGTTGGCAAGAGGAATCTGAAATGCCACGTGCTTACAATGATAGCACCGAATATTTATTACAATTAAAAATAGACAGAGATGAAGAGATATTGCATGCGACCACGGGTAACGGTTTCATAATATGGTTATTGAATGACAATAGAATAGAACCGGCTGTACTGTTGTTGCCAAATGGTGTAAGAAATATTAATACACGAATGCTCTGTTCAAATTCAATTATGGTGAGTGGTAAAAAAAATTATGCAGTTGCCGGTGTGAGAAAAAATCTTTATGTTTGGAGTTTGGAAACATCGGCACTGTTGAAAGTTTTAGACGCACACTTTGCACGAATTATTCAATTAGAGGCATTGACTATTGGCAATTGGAATAGCGTAATAACATCGAGCATTGATAGAAGTGTTAAAGTATGGAATATTGACAATATTTTTGAACAAGTTCATGTTATTGACAGACATGAATTGCAAATTGACAATATATACTTGGCAGAGGCGTGCAATTTAGCTGTAACTGTAACACGCGGTTGTGTTGGAGTATGGAATTTACAGTCAGGTAAATTATTATCAAAATTGGCGGACAGTCCACTTGGTGCTATTGTCACTCATGCAGCGATAACGCATGATGGTCGCTTTATTATTTCTATTGAATCGGGCAATGTGCTCATATGGAATCGCGTTACGGAACAAGTCATCTTCAAAGAAGAACAATTAGATGTTCGACAATTGACATTGTTTCCTGAATCGGTCAAATTCATGTCAGTATCAAGACCTAACAACCCGACAGGAATTGAATGTGTCAAGACAACTGCAAATTTTATAATGAGAAGCATTCCAGGTACGAATTGAATGAAAATTCAATCCATCATATGAAATAATCTAATGAATATTCATCTTTCAGATGGGAAGAAGCTATTCTCATTTGATTATCCAGTTCGTTCTCATACAGGAATGCCCTTCCGGAAAGTTGTTTCAACATCAGATGGTTTATACCTTGTTGTACCAGCTGCAGAAAAATCCAATCGCGATTTTATATTAACATATAATGCAAAAACTGGAATTATTGTCAATAGAATCCCGATTAAATTACCAGGATTTAAAGATATAATGAATATTGTACCAATGCCCAATAAGGCACATTGGGTTGGTATAATCGCGTCTGATAAAGCCAGTATTATGGACATTAACAAAAAAAAAATCATAAGATCTCTACCAAGATGGAGTGGCAGTATTAGCAAAGATGGGAAGTATACGGTTTATGCTCCCAGCAGGTATAGAAAATTTTTTTCGACTGTATTCTCACTATAATCATGACAAGTGTGATCACGCATACTTTGATTCCATCGCTCAATCTCGATCCACAATCTGATGAATATCTAGAGGTGGATTGGAACTTGTTGAATTAAAAAAAGGCACAACTGTGAAAGTATTCATTCCCAAAGTTGCCGAAGGAGTATTCACAGTGATTTCAATGTTCAATAGAACTGATGACTATGTTCTATATTATCACAGTGGAAGGAAAACAATAAGAGTTTTCAGGTTAAGATTTTTCACTTTGGTTTGTTTTCGAATGCGTAGAATGAGATTCTGCGTTTTAAACCCGTGTAATAATATTCTGATCGTTTTTACAGGACATCTGATTGCGAAATGATTGCTAATTATCGTGTACCAGCTGAATTGAGTGCTGTTGACAGTACTTATGATGGTAAAAGCATTGTTTTGGGTACTGTTGATGGTTGTGTATCAGTATTAGCTATTGCCGACCCACAAAAATCCGATATGACACAGTATTTAGAGAGTTTACCTTCCAGAGATGAAAAGGTACGCTTGAATATTCAATCTAACACGAGATGTTCATTGTATTCATTAATTGATGCACTGTTTTGTATGATGTATGATCACAACATGCTTTTAGTTAACAAAATACACTCACATTAAGAATTGTTTGAGGTTATGTAGGTTGGATGTCTCGCGCGTGCCGCAGTTGTCCAACGTCCTCGAATTGTTTTCATTCATCCGTCGATTGAATTCAGTATCGTTCATTAAGTACTGTCCTACCAGCTGAATTTTAACAACGAAATATAAAATCGAAATCTCAACAAATATATAACGAGATCGCGGGACAATGCTTTATTGTGTATATATATATATGCCCACATACATATGCACGCTTCAATACGTATTTATGCACTGCCAAACCAATGAAAACGTTCCCTCGTCAAAACAGCCATCCCTGCTCCGAACTACTCCCATTAACTGTGTGCGCATGCGTCTATCGAACTTTGCCAATTCAAATAACGAGAACATGTGTTTACGCATGCGCACTGGTATTAGTGGGAGAATATTTCAATGTAGGGGCAGATGATGGAACTCGGGAACGCCTCCGTTAGTCCGACTGTAGAATACAACAGTATTATACATGTATACACTACATAATAGGCACAAACTGTCCGAAGTTCATCGCACATAACTGAATCTGAGAGTTTATAATTAGTTCCCATTGCGACCGCTAGCGCGCGATTTTCAAAATGTTGTTTGCACGCTCCTGCAGATGTCGGCATGTACTTTGAGATTTTTTTGAAAAATTTCGATTGTTTCGTTCACCCCTATGTTATATATTTTCCATAATGGATATTTCCTCCATAAATAGCATGTATGGTCACTCAAAGAACTCATTAACGTATTAACTCCCGATATATTTCAGTGGAAGAAAAAAATGGAAAAACAGAGAGCAGCTATAAAATTCAAGGCAGCTGGGAGAATAGCCACGATTGCTCATGATTTAGCAATGATTGTCAAAAATGCCAATTCGTGTCACATGACGAGTGAGGCAAATGCAGAGAATCAAGATTAAATGATTCTACGATTTTATTTATTGATCTCATTGCTTGTTTTTTCGCTTTTGTCGTCTTTTACCTCATGTTGTTGAAAAAGATTCACGAGCACTTGTTTCATGTTTGCAGAATTGTCAGAACAATATAAAAAACAATGTGAATTCCACATAATTATAGACTATGTATACATACTAATAATATTGGCGAATTAATGTTGATTCTTCTAATATTCTACGGAATTCCTCATTTTATTGATATTTCGATTTAGCTCCAATTGTTGTGACTCATAAATCAGCAATAAATCTAATCTATATAAAATTGGTTCGAAAAAAATCATAATATAATTTTTTCTTCATTTATTATTGTTTTTCTTCCATTCTCGATGTTGAGTGCGCTAGGTAATTTATGACATCTTAGTGACAAAATCCATTCATAAAATTTGTCGAAAAGTGAATGAAATTATATCACGAATCGAATCACTATTTGATGATCACCATTTATGATCAGCATCGACTCCATCATCAGCTCATTTAATTAAAAACTCCAACGTTAAACGTTGGTTCTTATGCCACATTCGAAGCATCTCTAGATCAATTTATTCATATTGTTCTGTTGATGTTTTATTTATTTATATTTTCATGATGATCTTGAATTTAGCACAGTTATTGCGCGCTATTACCTTTCGGTAATTGTGATTGCTGTATGTCCGCTGCAGCGGCCGCTGTATCTTTCATATGTTTCTCCACCTAAAAGCATAGTGGAAAAACAGAAGGTAATTTTGAGAAATTACACCAGCGTTGGAAGCAGGGAAGTTAAGTAACAATAATTACAACTTACCACTTTTCTCACATGTAGGTAAGGTTTTGATTCTACATCTCCATGAACATTTTCAACTTTATATGGTGGTAGAATGAACACATGATCCCATACAACGATATTCTGATCCATCCATGAAACTTCTTTTATGGTTTTCGTAATTGCAATAAAAAGTTTTTGACCCTCGGGTGATACTCCAGCCCTCAGAGCTTTCACCATTCGCTTCTTCTCTTCAATTTGGTTGCGAACTCGTGTATTTAGCCTTTGTAGATTGAGACTTTGTGGTGGCTCTGTTGCTGTAGGGCTCACCTCTCTTTTAACTTGCACATCCGACACCAGCGATAAATTAACTATATGTACATCATTAACAGAGGGTCGACCGGACGATGATGGACATTCTTTAATGATGATGACAATATTAAGGAAATAATACGTGATTAATGTCCTATTAACATTGAATATACTGCAAACTTTCAAATTACTTTTGTTATAATGATTCCTCACATTTCCCTCAACAATTTCCTATCAATGCATTCTCATATGTTTACATTCCTAGAAGAATTTAATACAACAATGTTTATCAACAATCACATCGTAATTCGAATTGATAAACTCACGTATTGTGTCACAATGAAATAAATCTCAGATCGAATGAGCGGAAACTGATATGAATCCTCCATTCAGAGAGTTATATACAATTTGGCGTGTTCTCAAGTTTAATGAACCTAACCTCAATTTTTGAAAAACACGACTTTCATGACTGACAATCAACCAATGGAAACGACGAATTTCTACGTTAGAAAACTTCTCAATCATATCATATTTGAACCAATTACTTCCCTCATTATCATGAATGAACATGGAATAGAAAATTCAATTCAAGTTGGCACATGAGAAAGTACAGTGCAAAATACAACAAGAATTCAT
This sequence comes from Meteorus sp. PSUC_FEM 10030008, assembly GCA_018881525.1. Classification (NCBI taxonomy): domain Eukaryota; kingdom Metazoa; phylum Arthropoda; class Insecta; order Hymenoptera; family Braconidae; genus Meteorus; species Meteorus sp. PSUC_FEM 10030008. The sequence continues at coordinate 25,466 of JABMBR010011409.1, read as the reverse complement.
GTCAATTAAAGCATTCAATGCAGGATGCTGTTTGACTCTAATCGCATGACTATTCTACTATGTTGACATACTATACACGAAAATAATAATTATAAAAAAAAGGATACTCAATATTAACATTTTTGTTTGTGGATCGAAAGCCAATACTTCGCCCTCGATATCTTTGTTGTAACAAGTTTTACATGCCACAGTACTCCCAATGCTGAACCAGTCGCTGACACCGGCCATTTTTCATCAGTGTACAGCTAATACAGCTGTGCTAACTGATATTTACTGTAGTTTTCTCCAGTATCCTCGCGATATCTTTTTATAATATATATATTTAACGGCAATTATTACCGTACAGACTAAGCAAAACACCCTGTGGCGAAATTGTGTGTGATCTCAATAATCGCACTATATGGATAACGCACATTTATGAACTCACACACTATACATTCCTATGTATATAACTATGTGCATACATTCATTTTCTATACACATGCACATTGGAATGACGCCTTTCATCTGTGTATATCACTCCCACATTGAGGGAGTGTATCACATATTTATCCATACGCGTGCGCAGTTGGTTTGGTTTGGGTTGATATCATTGGACAAAATATACTGGAGTGAACATGGCTGCGCACCATGCAAACACAAGGACTTTTCGAAACCCGCGCCTAATTGCTGTGAATCCGCGCATGCTTAATGTGTGGCTGAGCGGTCACACACCCAAGCAGAGACCGCGCTCAGTGCTGTTTAGTTTGTTATCGTCAGAGCCTCGTGGTTATTATAACCCTCAGTAAAATTGTTTGGTTAAAATGCGTCGATTATCTGAGGAACGTACCAAATTGCTTTTTGAAAAGCTGGTGAAGTAGTAAGTGTTGAGTGAGGACAATTTAATTTTTTGAGGTTATGCTATTATTGGTGAATTAATTGATTTATTATTTGTTTAGCATCGGTGACAATATAAAAGTATTGATAAATCGTCCAGACGGGATTTATTGCTTTAGAGAAAGGAAGGATCGTGTATATTATGTTTCGGAAAAAATCCTTTCCCTGGCATCGACCGTTGCACCTGAAAATCTTCTGAGTTTCGGCACGTGCTTTGGTAAATTTACAAAATCAGGTAAATTCCGGTTACATGTAACAGCTTTACATTATCTGGCGCCGTATGCTCAGGTAGGTCAGATTCATATGAATCATTCTCCTACGAAAAATGTTTTTCAACTCTTCAATTGGATTCAATTTTTTTTTCTCTCCAGTATAAAATTTGGTTGAAACCTTCGGCTGAACAGCAATTTTTGTATGGACATCATGTAGCGAAATCGGGTTTGGGACGAATCACAGAAGGCACACCACAGTATCAAGGCGTTGTTGTATTTTCGATGCATGATCTACCTCTGGTAATTATGGATATTATGTGCTCATATGTGGCCGATAATCTTTCTAGTACATTTGTTCATTGGAGTCACTCCTGCTCTTTTTTTGATATGTTGAACGTGAATTGTGTGTCGCAGGGTTTTGGTGTTACGGCTAAGAATACCATAGATATAAAAAATGCGGATCCAATGGCAACAATTGTTTTCCATCAGGCAGATGTTGGCGAATATATCCGTTCAGAAGACACGTTATTATAGATAGATATATTATTTGTGTATATATATTTTCCATTGAATAGATAATAAATTTTTTGTTAAAATAATTTCATCTGATAGCTTCTCCGATTCATTCTTCTCACTTCTTTCTCTTTTTCCACATGATTAATGGAATGATATTGCATTTTCTATTGCAGTCTTCATGATTTTGGAATGATATAGTACAAATTCGAAATTCCAATATTGCTCTCGTAAATTTGAACATGGTGATACAAAAACATCCTCTTGGGTCTCGACGTTAGTAGCATCTAAGCAAAGACCCGTTGCAACGTGAATGATTTGTTTACTTTCAGTCAAAATCCACTCTTTCTCATCATCAAAATGATGACATTCAACCATTTCGACACCTAAGTTCTCATTTGTTGTTGCATCTTGCTTGTTTACCACTGCACAAGTAGTTTCTCTACGTAATTCGCCAATATTACTCAGTGAAAAAAACTGAAATTGATTGAAATGAGTCCAATACAAAAACAACATTTGCATTCACATGAATTTACGATACTTACTTGACTGGGGAATAATTTTGAATGACAAAGATAAACTCCAAGATTGTATGGTTTATCTTCATTACGTTGCAGATTGTCAAGACAAAGATTTCTATTTTCCAATCTAACTCTGCCATAGGCTAAGACATTTTCATCTATTACGAATTTCTCCGGATAAATATTATCCAAATACCATTTGAAACTCTTGCATTTGAGCTTCTTTCGAAGTTTGATACGTTCACTGAGATCACCAACATTCTCTTTTTCAAATTCTTCCCGATGTAGATAAAAGAGACGTTTATATTCGTCCATCCACACACGCACAAGACGTGCAGTGTTAATTCCATGAGTATCCTTGTCATCAGGGAATTTATACGGATGAAAATTGCGAAAAATATGACCAACACGAGAGCATGGAATGACTTCGAGCGATCCACCACATTGCCAAATCTGCAATTCAGAATTCCGAGTTCAATGATTGTTGATTAATATCTAATTCTTAACCAATAATGATGGTGACGTTACCCTAAACGACATTTCTAAATTTTCACCACCCCATCCATCCATTTGGTCATCATAGCTACCGATGTCCCAAAAATAATTTCTATTGATTGCGAAAAGTCCACCAGCCATCGTGGGTGACCTGACTGGTGATATTGGAGTTTTACGAGATTCCAAATCGTTCGCTTGAATATTAACCCATGTGAAGTGACCAGACCATGTAAAACCACCAATTGTGAAGTGACTTGGATCGTTTTCATGCATGTACTCGAAAGTTTCTTCAGAAATGGAATCGATAATTGGCATCAGGACCGATGTCCTCTTCTCCTTTATACGTTGTAACAATGGTTCCAACCACTGAACAATAACTTCACAATGTGCGTCTAGGAATACTATAACATCACCAGTAGCTTTCCTTGCACCACTCAGTCGTGCTCGAATGAGGCCAGATCTCTCTGGAAGTCTCACAAGTTTCACTTTGTCTAACAATAATCTTGTGAAAATGTAATAATCTAAAATATCCTGAAGCTCATCTGTAGAACTGTGATCATCAACAAGAATAATTTCTTTTAAATAAATACTTGGCGTACGATCAAGCACGCTTTTAACTGTTCTCATTAATAAGCTCCATGGTTCGTTGTAAAAAATAATTATTACACTTGCAGTTGGGAGCGATTCATCGTACGTAACATTGATACATAGAGGATCACGGACATCTGCAAGATTTCTGTTGAGTGGAATTCTGTCGGACAGAATAATATTCACAGCCTTTTCCTTCAAACTCACTTGCGCCTTTAATTTGTCTGCACCAAATAATTCCGAGGGTTTCCCATTTTCACCCAATTCATTGATTATCCCACTTTCATAATTATTGATCCATCTTTCGTACCTTCACAGAATTGAATAAAGAAAAATTATTATTCTCAACCAATGACCAATCACTTTACTTGTATGAGTCCATTGAAATTCACCGTTTGATATCGCTGACAGACCACCGCTGATTATCTCTATGAATCGATTTATTGACTGCGGTAACAAGATTGGTAAAAGATAATTCCTGTTTGCTCATACCAAATGAAGATTTATCAGTGTAGTGAATAATTTGCCGGGCTATCAGGATAACACCGATTATATAAATGATCCATAATGTGAGTTTCAGGAAAATTCTACGCGGACCTTTGACAATCATCCTCTTAAAGTTTGCATAATAATCCTAAATAATGATAAAGAACATGTAAATATAATACCGAACATGAGTTTAGATTTTTACAGTTAAAAAGTAGATTGATACAGTCTAGATCAAATCACATGTGATACTTACTGCAGCCGTAGGAAACCGTTACAAATATTTATGTATAAAAATAATAATGTTTATATGCAATAAATCTTTTTGAATTAAATATTAACGAGTTTACCAAACACATATAATGGATACTCTACAATATCACAACCCTAAATTCTCCATGAAATTTAGTTTCTGAACCATATTGGAACAAGCATATCTCAGACTTGTTTTACAGGATAAACAAGTTTTTAAATTAACTGTTAATCGAATACTGCATCTATGCGGTGTATATAATATCCGCATCCGTGGATGAACATGAAATCGACATAACCTCGTCAATATCACGCACTGTTTACAATTCTGCATGTGTAGAAGTTTGTTATTGTTATGAGCAGTTATATGTATAAGATATATATACATTATGCTATTTGTTATGAGCTCTTTAGAATACATCCTAACTAATCGTAGAAGCGCGACTCACTCAAACGTATTTCATATAATGAGAGCCGATCTTCGGTGAACAGAATTATTCGAAAAGTATTCGCAGGTGTTGGAGATACTGTGAAATTATTTTAATTGTGTTTATTCTTATGTACTCGAAATGATTGCTCATGTTATGTGTTTAACCTCATCGGGAGGTATTCCAATTTTCACCAGGAAAAAAGGCGAAGGGAGCACCGTGAGTTCTGGATTGGCATTTGAGACATCAGGCAAATTAAAGCTTGCACTCTTTTTTTGAGGTGATAAATTATTTGTTTTCCAGATGACTTTCTCGAAAATGGCATCATTAAGCGGGATACACATGTTTCTGAAATCACAGGATATAAAATTGAATGATACAAAAATGCCAGACACAATAATCGTATGGAAAGATTTTGCTGAATCAATAACATTGATCGCAATTGCAACTGGAACGACGAAAAAAGTTTTAGAAAATTTCATTGATGCAGTATTTAATGCTATGGTTCTGGTTGTGGGCATTGATGGAATTAAAAATCCACGGAATATTGAGAGAATGAAGAAAGATTTACGATCGTGCAGTGGCATCATCGATAGATTACTCGAATGTTTAGATATTGGCGATAGGACTGGTATGGGCACTGATTTAATTACAATGACCAATGCTATTTTATGTCCGGAAAACCATTTAATACAAGCAAGTATATTCCCAATTCTTCCATAATGGAACTTGGAGTGATAATCATCGAATATTTGCATCAATGAGTGATAATTCATTTATGTTTGTATTTTTATTTAATTTCTAGACTTGTCTTGATATGTTTTTGGAGTACTTAGATTCAATGTTTGGTTGTATTCTTATTCATGGCCATGTAGCTGTAGCAACGAATAGTTGGTGGCAGTTATCACCAATCGAGAATAAGTTGCTTACAACAGCTATCAATATGGATCGTAATTGTACAGCATGTGATTTACCTGTCTTCCTACCCAAGATGAGCCCCAATGTACACTCTTTATTAATTTTCTTTTCGCATGAAAATTTATCTATACCATTTGTTGTATACAGATGAAAATCCTGTGGATATATAATCGTTGCATGAATTTCTTTCGTAGGTAGCCTTTAGATTAGTTTCCATAACCTTGATTGATGGCGTTCAGGTATTAGCATTATGTGGACCATCGCCAGATTTAATTGAAGTTGAAAAATTATCGATACAGTTTTGGCGAGGTCATATTGATATTTTACGTGCAGCCGAGCAATGTTTTCCACAGTGCTATCCATCGGACATTTCGTTGGATCCAAGTATATTAGGGTAATTCAATCTCATCTTATAACTAGTGAATAAGATCTGTTTCTTCTTTTTTTCAATTGTCATGTGAAATATTTTCAGATTTTTACTAGTCAACACCCAAGTTGGTAAATACGTTATCAGTAGGAATGCGAAACAATCAATAAACAATTCCATTGGTAATCACAGACTTGATGTATTACGAACCTTCTATTATCAAGCTGTGGAGACATTTTTGGTATCAGAAAATAATGATAAACAAGAGCTAGAGAAGAATCCGCAAAAGCAAAAAAGTATCCGGGCAAAAGAAACATATTGGTGTTCTGAGTACTATAAATGCCATGCATTGAAGCAGAAGGATGATATTTTATGCATTCTGTACAATTACTCTGTACCAATATATACAACAAGAATGATAACCCGTAAGACATTGAAATTATTCACTACTGACAAACAAATGTGTTGGTAATATGTAATGAGAAGAAGACCAAGACAGATATTTTCTCATTGAATTATATTTATTGATTTATAACATGGACATAGATCACGATCGAAAGTTAATTGATGATATTTATCATGATTTATATGTCTGAATGATCATTTCGCATTCGAGTAACTCATTCGTTCTGCATAGTAAAAAAATATTTCATGGATTCCCATGCATGTGTTTGATTTGATTTGTTTGAAGAATTTAAAAATCATATTGCATCTGAATTCTTTCCTAAATGATCAATTGCCTCACGTTCATCTCGTCTTCACTGTATAATAAATAATATGCTGCCATGAAGACAAATCATTATCAACTGAATTGCACTCAAACTCGGCATGACCATGTGCCTTCTTTGAAAGTATAACGTAATCATTATTCATAAATTTAGTATTCAATTCGAGGTTGAATACTTATACCTCATAATAATCTATACATAACAATAAGACTAGATGAGCAAATAAATAAACATAATTAATATTTCATAAATTGATGAAACAAGTGCATCATGATTTGTTAAATTCTCTGAAATACTATATCATCAACACGTTACGTGTGTTTGTTTGACGTTGAAACACTGTACTTTCGATCCCTCAAGTTGATAACAACTACTGTTATATTATCCAATGAACCTCTGCAAATAATATGAATTCATTATTTCATGCCACACAGTTGGGAGATAATGAATGAAGTGTATGCCTTGTGCAATGAATCAAAATGAGTACGGACCTGTAGTAGCTTTGAAGAGTCATGCTTTTCGCCCCATAGAACGGTTCATTCAATCGTTCTTTGATGAAAGAAACAGCTTCTTCATTCGAAAATGTGTCCCAGAGACCATCGGACGCCAATATCAAAAACATTGGATCATGATCGGTGAGATCGAAAGTCAATATATCAGGATCCGCAATTACATATTTTTTATCTTTCAATGGATAATCTCCAAGCGCTCGAGATGTTGCTAAAATACCAGCAACTCGCCAAACTCCATTGAATGTAACGAGACCACCGGCTTTGTATATTCTCTGCCTTTCTCTTTGCTGTGTGATGTTCGATTTCGTGTACAGTGCATTAATATAACACTAAATTATCACAAGCGACAACTCATAAATAATGTAAAATATATTCTCCATTACCTGTTGTGGTTTGTGATCGAATGAAAGAGGTATAACATTGCCTTTATTATCGCACATGACACCACGTGAATCACCGACATTTGCTACTATCAATTTATTATCTTCTAGAATAGCGATCAAAGCTGTCGTACCTGGAACAAAATGTTAAACTATAATACAACAATGTTGGCGTAAATATCACTGAACATACCGGCTACGTCCATATTCTTCTTAGCAGCGTCAACCAATAAATTATCAGCTGCCAACACTTCATCAGTCAATAACTTAGCATAATTAATTTTCGATCCATCGATATATGAATTTATATCGATTTTTGGCAACGGAGTGTTGGTCATACGACCTGGTCTCACCTATTGAAAAATCCTATTACATATAGCGGACTATTTGGATGAAAATTTGAGGAGAATTGATGAAACAAGTAAATACCTCTCTAGTAATTCGATCTGCGAGACTATCTAATTTATTTAATACAGCTGGATCAGTCATATTTTTCATGATTTCTTCAGTATGTGCAGTGCTGTATGACTTTCGAAATGATTTTTTTCGTTCATTATAATCCCCTGGTGCCTTCGTTTCTTTATTAGCAGACCGGACGTCATTTTCAATAGGTACATCTACTTCCTCTTTTTGTAATAATCCACCACTCACCATGTGTTTCAATTCAATTATTTTTTTATTGATATTGGGTATGAGTTTATCGCAGGCATAATCAACTGCAAACTGTGTATCAACGAAGCCATAAATGTGTTGACGTTGCAAAATATATATCCATCATGAATCACACGATTCGATTCAATCATTGGAAAATGAAATTAGACACTTACCCGTCCCCCATGTCCATCGAACACTGCGAAAAGCGATACACCCGTATTATTTATATCATCATTGACAATAAATCGATCCTCCATGTACGCACGATGTCCTTGGACCGCGTATGCGCCGACATAACCTTCTTCAAGTTTCCAACTAACTTTATCAATGCTTGTGGTATTATTTAGTAGAAATTGTAATTTTGATACCTTTTTAGGAAGAGATACATCATGAACAGAGACTCTCGTCAACATTTATGCTACGCAAACTGAGAAAATGAATTATAATTTGATGATTACTTTAGAAGTCGTTCTGCCTAGTGTATGATGTATTTTCTCGAAGAGAGACTTGCTCCAAACATCAACCGCTTGAATGTAGAATATTATGATGAGCATGATAGCACCACAAACAATAAATTCGGGTTTGAGAATATAACCGCGCATCATACGCCAAAAATAACCTAGCAGTGTATTAATCCCAGTGGTAAAACCAGTGGGTAAACTCACTGCAATCTTCGACATGAGCTTCATGTATGACAAATACGTCTGTGGAGGAATGAGATATACACATTGACATAATTAAATTGAATAAGCAATTCAACGATTCTTGATATCTATTCACATTTATCGTCTTATTCGCCAATTAAATGTTGTTCTATTTTTATACACAATAATGAGCCAAACAAATATACTCACACATTGTTAAAAAAAATATTTCTATCATTATTTACCTGATAAAGAACTTTGTCTTCTAATTCATCATCCATGTTGACTGTATTTTCACCACGTACATAATTTACATAGTTCTTTCAATATCTAAGTAATACGTGAATATCATCAGTCATTCGTAATATCTGAATATTTATCCCTCGTTGCTCAAACGTATTGTTTAAAATTTGAATGCAATGTTACATTCAATCCAGAAGAAATTACGAGAAGATGTGGGAACAAATATCCAGGAACCAACAACATTTGCGTTGGCGTGATTGCGAGTGGTTGTATGCCCCCAGCTTAATGCCAAACACGACGTCACTCACACATACCAACAAACTGATTCATCACGTGATATGCAAATTTTACCAGTCCAATTCGTGATTGCAACACTGGAGATATCCTGTGACATACCTTGCGCCGGTAACTCATTTCTTTGTCTCTGTGAATGTTTGGCTATCATGACAAATACAATAAATGTTGTATTGAACTATTTGTACGATAATAAAATGCAACCATGAGGTAGTGGGTGTAACACCACATCAGTTGCATCATCTACACCATTTCTATTATCTTTCTATATAGAACACAAAATACCAGTTCTGTGATGTAGGAATCGTCCTTACCATAAGAATGCCAGCCATTTGCAAAAAATATTGGCGCCAATATTCAAAAATTTATCGCATGCAACAACTTGCTTACTTGAAAATGCCCGATAATTTGTACGCCATGAGCATGAACTTTCAATACTAAGAAGATAAAGAAATCTATCAGAGTAGAATATCCATCATGAGATATTTCTCACGATCTAACTATGCAGATTATTGCAGACTCGTAATTTCAAGTTTCGCGCGTAGGGAAATGCAAGAAAAATAGTCGGAGGGCTAATGAAGATAGAGTAGAATTTTCCACTAGGGCAGATTTTCGTCTTTTATGGCGCTATGAATAGATATATGTATATATGTGTGTCAAACACATATATGATGTGCTTCCCAAAATGCATTGATAATTGATAAATGCGAGGACACTGAGAAATTGATAATTTTTCTGTGAGAGGCATTCGAAAATACGCATCTCTAGTGTATATGTGTATATATGTGTGAATATTCACATATAATACGATACCCTTACGGTTATGTACGTATAGTGTACAATTCTTTTTTTATTTATATATTCATATACATGTGTGTGAATGTGTGGCTAAGTTGATGGAGAAATAAAACGAAGTCGTTTGTATGGTTCAATTGTATATACAACCATACTTTATGTTGCAATAAACGAACTGGGCAAAGTAACAGAAGTGACGTGACATTCAGTTAAAATTTTAAGTTAATTTTGTTGTAATGATGGAGTAACATGATCCAACATGTGAATAATAATTGATCAACCTGTATAGGAAAAGGGAGAGAACATCAAATTTTATGGAAATCAACTTGTGTCAAACACCATTCTGTCCTTCCATCATAATCGAAACAATTATTTGGAAATTAATTTGCACAAAATTGTAAAGACAGAAAAAAGCTACAGTGAATGTATGCAGCGTCTATGGAAGTCTATTTTTGTACGCTGCTCGATAATCAACTCAAGTAATACGGTATCATACATATAGATATGACCTTACAAGATCGAAAATGAAATGATTCATTCGTTTTCAACAACAAGATTCAAGAGTGAATTCTGGAAAAAAATCATATGTATTATGATTGGTTTGCTCAAGCAAATCAAACGTCTCCAGTGATTGTCTTCGATATTCCAACCAAGATGTGCAGTTCCACTGACAAGTGGAATGAAAATCAAATGATACAAATGGATGACTACCTTCATACTGCAACCATAAACAATGGATATTCTTCAAGTTCAAACCATTTGAATAATGAAATGACTTCATTAGTTGATGAGGATAAAAAATTACCCACATTAATGAAAGTTGATAGTGGAAAAATGAAATTTCATTCTTATTCTAGTCTACATGTTCCAATCACTTCTATATCGATGTTATTCATCACTTTCATCAAACATATATTATCATCATTTAGTAAATCCAAAAATATTATTAGAAAAGTTGGTGATAACACTTCTCCCATCAGATTATTCATATTTGTTACGGCCATATTTATTATTACTCAATTGTTACCAATGACTGATGCATCGGAACCGTTGAGAAATCCATATGAAATTCTTGGAGTTTCCCGGCGAGCCACATTGCAGGACATCAGGAAGGCTTACAAAAATCTCGTGAAGGAATGGTAACAATGAATCATTGATCAAGTTATTTCCCTTGTTCCCTCCCCAACACACTATTTTTTATTTGTACATTTCTATATTCTTTCGTCATCTTATTCAGGCATCCGGATAAAACTGATCATCCAGCAGCAGAGAATAAATTCGTAGAAATAACGAGGGCATATGAGGTTAAAGATTTTTATATAAATTGATAAATTCATTATCTCTTTCCTCGAATAGAAAGTCTCATGAAATTTGTGCTATTTTTCATATCTAGTTATTGTCCGATCCTGAAAGGAGGAGGAAATTCGATAATCATGGTCTGACTGAGGAAGGTCCTATGAGACATAAACAGGACAATAGTCATTTTCCAATGCCAGATCCACTCGAGGAACTATTCACTGGCAACTTTAAATTTCATTATCAGAACCATGACGTATCATTTTTTCATAAAATGAGTATCACTTATAGGTATGTCATAAATTGAGTGATATTTAGGTTCAAACGTGATTGCACTTCAATAATTCTTGATATCGATATTATGCATGATTCCAGGACATTCGAAAATATTATTGTACCAAAGAGCTTCCGCACACCGTATTTAATTTTATTCTATTACGATTGGTGTTTCTCCTGTCTCCAAGTTGAACCAACTTGGCGTCGATTAATAGATGAGTTGGAACCAGTTGGAGTGATACTGGTCACTGCTCATGCCGAGCGTGAGCCTACATTGGCACGAAAAGTCGGTGTTCATTCTTTACCATGTCTTGCACTAGCAATAGATGGGCGCACTAGTATTTATAAAGAGTCATTATTTAGTGTTCAAAAAATAGTTGGTAAGTACAATTAATATTTCGTCAATTTTCTCGATCTTACATTCGTTTCACCCTCCGCATTCTCACTTGTAATCGAAGGCTGTAATGAATTGTTATTTGTCTATTCTCAATTAGATTTCCTCCGCAACAAATTTCCATACAAGCTGATACCGCATATCAATAACAACAATATCGATAACTTCTTATCGGGTTGGACAGACAATAGAATCCGTGCATTGATATTCGAGAAGAAGGAGTCACCTAGATTGCGATATTTATTAGTCGGATTTCACCATCGTGATCGCGTTGCTTTCGGATTTGTTCATATTGGACAACCCGAAACAGACACGATCGCAGCTAAATATAAAGTGTCTGGGGAATTGAGTACTCTATTGTTATTCAACGAAAACTCTGAAAAACCAATGGCATCAGTGAGCATGAAGGATATACCAAGCGAAACAATTCATAATGTCATTGCCAATAACAAATTTCTCGTTCTACCACGATTATCAAACCAAGCAATGTTGGATTCCGTGTGTCCACCAGAGTGGTTACGACCACAAAAACGTTTATGTGCAATATTGATATCGCAAAATGGCGCTATTCATGATTTGGCTCGCGACAAATTTCGTGAGGCAGCTATCGCATCACCATACAGCACTGAACGTGTTAGATATACTTATGTATTCAAAGAATCTCAACCAGAATTTGTCGCAGCATTGAGTGCCGGTGAAGACAGTCCAATGGAGCCATTATTACACATAGTTATAATATGGCGACGAGATGCAAATCATTTGAAATATGAATGGCTACCAAATGGATGGTTTGAAACAACACGTGATGATAACAATTGGAATGAAACTCGACGCAAATTAGAACAAACACTCCAAAAATTATTACGTGTGACTGAAGCTCTTCCATACGCAGCTAAAGTAGGGGAATTGGCTGATGAACATGCACAAGGAACTGTTGGTAAACTGATTGGAAGGGCATTACTAGCTGTTGATTATATATCTGATAATATATCGAAAGAACAAATCTTGCCGTTGATATCGGTTCTCGCTACGATAATGTTAATCGGCGCTGCAGCTTATGGAATGGTTTACCTTGTCAAATTGGAAGAAATTAGTATACAATTGAATAATGAACAATGTAAAGAAAGTTGTAAACCAACGCCGTCACAGCCACAATTGCGATTGCATGAATTGAGAGCCGAGAAGTATAACGGGCTTGTTAGATTACTGAAGCCAGGCTGTAGGACCATAATATTACTCGTCGATTATCAAAGTAGATTGAAATTGTTACCAGCGTTTCATAAAGCTGTTTGGCCATACAGGAAGAATAAAACATTGATGTTCGGTCACATGTCATTAGAACGGGGTTTGGATTGGTACAAGAAGGTACTGTCACTTAGTCTACCAGAACCAAAAGAACTCAACATAAATCCAAAGAATTGTGTTGGAACTGTTCTTGCGTTGAATGGTCACCGGAAATATTTCTGCATGTATCATGCTAAGCACCCCGAATGCAGCAAGGGTAAAGGCACAAAGGTAATAACTCTCAGTAGATGAAAACCCCCAATCGTGACCCAATTCTTGTGGAATGTGCTCTATAATTATTTCATTGATTGCAGCGAATGGAGCGAATGACAAAACATTTGTCCCGACGATCTGATGATACTGAAGCTGGAGCTTTCATAGGTTTTGATAGCTCTAGTGACTCGGACACATCACAAGAAGAGGTAACCCAACATTTGCACTAACATGTGAATCATAATTAATATGTTTGATAATTGTTTCAGATCAGCAATGATATAATTTATCAGGATAAACTTCTGGACGGTTTACCAAATTGGTTGGACCGATTATTTGAAGGTTTAACACAACGTTATTATATTAATTATTGGCCCGATTTCATCGTTAAATAGGGCTGAACACTGATATAACTGTTGACGCATACGTATATGCCTTTTTTTTTAATCATGCATAGAATAACACGAAGGAAATGAATACGTTCTCTTGATTCTAGTCATTAGAATACAGTGACGTTTGTTACATCACTTATTGAGTATCGCCAATAAAAATATAAGCGCGGCTTGCATATAAAGACACGAAATATTCTTTGTATAGGTAGAACACACGTAAGAAAATTGTTACCAACAAAATATCACAACTATTTAGTGCTGGATAAATATATAAATAAATCAATGCATACTGCTGGAGAGAGTGCGGTGCAGGAGTTCTAACCAATTCGTTCTTATAATTATGATCTACACAACACCATATGATCGATACGTGCCTGATATTTTCTGAGAAAGTCATTTCAATATATTTGGATTGCTAGTCGCTTTTAGAATACTGAAGACACGTTCAATAAATTAAGGTAAAATTAGTGCAATTGATATAATTATTATATCTTATCGACTGAATTATTCTCTTTGGCAGAATAGGCATAAATGATCATTGTTGAACGTCACGATGAGAATATTTAAGTTCCATACAACATTTTGGTTCTTTCATTTACAAATACTGCAGCGTATAAATTGTTCATTTAGAAATTTATTATATATGGTAATGATAAATGGAACCATATATAACCACAATATTGAGATGTTATTGGAAAATTATCGATATTCGAAATACTTTACTCACCCGGCAAATGAAACATGATTAATGAATAATTAGTTCGAGAACTTTGAAAAATATGGAGGAGTATGTTGCCATTTGGCAATTAGACAGGATTTATACATATTTATGCTTGTTACACCGTACAGATTACAATATACGAAGGGACACGAGAAAATATAGTGGAAAATATGATTATTACTCAATGATTCGTATAAATAATTGAATTTTCACCACAAGTTTATTACTGCAAATTTACTATTACACATATGGATCTTCGAGAATTTATAAATGAAACACGAGACGACTAGTCGCAGCGTGAGTAGATTTAACAATTCTTCAATCTGTACTATCATCACACCTTTATATCTATTATTACGTGATAAAAATAGATGTTCATACAACTGGCAAATAAGATTGAAATAAAAAATGATATTATTAATTTTAGTAGTCATTGCTATAATTATTATTATTGATGCTGGTGTTATAACTGTTACCAACTTTTTTAATCGCTGGTGCGACAATCAATAATGATGTAGAAATGGCGTATAATGATTCCCTCAGTTATCACCTTTATACCCAAAGAATTAATTTATTTTGAAAATTACGAGTTGCGAATACCGAGAGCTTGTTCCAATTCCGCTCGTTTTTGTTGAACTTTCGTATAAAAATATCGACAAACGGCCTCTTGTGCCCATGGCTGATAATAAAATTCAGCTCTTCGTTCCTCTTCAGGATTACCAACGACATCAGTCATTGTTTTTAGATCACGTGTTTGAGATATAATCCATTTATTGATAAATTGTTGCGGATCCTTGGCAAAACTGAGGAAGAATTCGCGGTTCGTTTTTAACTGGTTAATTGTCTCTACTGTCTCGTGAATTTTATTGTCCAAACTTTGGATCTCCTGTTGACTTGCGGTCGACAATAAAAAGTTATTCATCTGGGTTTTGAGTGTGTCATCAACTTCGACATCAATATCGTAACAGGCGGTCTGTTTTGTTTCTGTACCTTCAACACTGATAACATGGTTAATTACAATAGGATCTGGTGGATGCAACAATGGATTCAACCGTTGTGGGATTTCGGCAAATTTCATTCTGGGACAGGCAAATATCTGTTCTAGATATTTATCACAATTGATAAATTCACGCTCGTGACTGTCTTGAAGCTTATGGGTCTTTATGTATTGCCACAATGCGGAAATGATGACTGGTCTCGTTTGAGTGTGAACACCTAAAAGACGTGCTAGACGTGGATCCAGTTTAAACTAGAAAAAAATGAGATCTCGATATTATACAGAAAAAAAATCACAATTACATGATTAACTCTAGGAATAATTGATACCTGTAATGGCTGATAGTCAAGTAATAGGAGAATAGTGCATCGCACATTTTTATCTCCAGGGCGCTTAACTTGGAATCCATCAGTTTCTTGTGTAGTTAATGTACGGTGCCACTCAACTAAATGATTATCTGGTCCATAAAGATCTTTGTCTAATTCTATGACTAAACTTTTGAAGAATGAAGAGAATTTCCGCTTCACCTGGGTCATATGTAATACAAGACATATTGGATTATGCGTGAATATTTATCAGTCCGTCTGTAATTAATAATTACGAACCTTATTGGGATCATTTTTTGTATCATCCAAAAGACGTCCTTCAACGCGTAATTCCCACGACGCCACTGAACCTTCTTCCCCCTCACCTGCTTCTTTTGCTGGATAAAAAGTATTTGAAATAAATATTCTCAACTTTCGTTTCTGTTTCATTGGACGTTTCAATGCCTCTTGTATGTCGAGCCGTTTTCGCATGATAGTCGCGTCAAGTTTACGTTCGAATGCGAGTAAATCCATGTAAGCTTGTGACTCTGGTACCAAGTCACGTACTTTTTGCGGCAGTATTTTATCTGCCAATTTCTTCTTCTTCTTAGAGGTGGAATGTGAAAAATCACTGTTCCAAAAATACCTAGATGAGTTTTTGTAGAAATCATATATTGAAAAATCAAAAGAAATTTGGAAACTTGTTTGTGTGTATGCTGTGGCCAGGGTTTGCATTATTGTTGGAGTTCCGAAATGAAACAAACTTTAAAGTCATCAATAAATTAATCAAATGAATGAAAATAATTAACGGAAAAGAAACCGTCGTTTCCCTCTCATATGAATTCAATTACAAATATGAAAAATATAACATATCATGATGGAATTTTATGGAGTTAGATACTCACGGCTTTTGCTGTGACATTGGTATTCGTTGATCTGCACGACTTTTACTTCCAGGTGGTGCTGGCATTTGACCTTGGCGCAAATTCGAATAAGGCTGATTAGGCCTCATTATTCCGCCAGGTCCTGGAACACCACTGCCCATTTGTGGTGGTGGTGTGAATCCGGTTCGTTGTTGCATCTACGAAATAGCAAGTACCAATATCATGTAGGAACGTTCGTAAGCTAGAGGCCATCATGTATTGAATAATCTTACCGGGAAATTTGGTCCAGCATATTGACGCAAATTCGGTGGTACTGATGGTGGTGGGTACCTTTGCGACGGCGGACCATTATTCCCTGAAGTATTCCCCGGAAATCGCTGTGCCATTATATTTTAGCTCCTGAAATCATATTCTTCATTCAAATACCGATCGTAAATTCTTATGATATCCATTCTTATGATAATTTTTCAGTCACTTGCGAGATGAAATAATATCTGACTGTGGATATGGACTCCAACTGTGCACAACATTGAGTTACAAGTTCGTCATTCACAAGAATGACTTTTCTATTTCGTTGTTATTCTGAAGGCTGATGATTTTTTTAGAATTTTCATATCGTAGAACAAAAAGGCACAAAGATAAATACATAAACTGAAACTGCAAAGACACCACAAAGCATACACAAGAATATTTACTATTTCACAGTGAAGTAGCATAAAAATTCAAACAATATATGTGAAGTCATTTCGATGAGTACTGAATAATCACTTTACCAATAAGAGCAGATGGTGAACTATTAGATGTCCGTTTTCCAAATATATCAGAAATATGTACACTTAATTCAAAATGTCAATTGTAAAAGTGAATTTTATGAAGCTCAATTCCAGCCATCAACCACAACCCATCGCCCATCGGCATCATCGGCGGTGATCGTAGGTGGCGTTGGTGCCAGTAACGAGAATTTATATATATGCGTCTGTTGCTAGAGAGACCATATCGACGGTGGCGCCACAAATAATATGGTAGAGAATTCCACTATACAGCCATCTACTGGTCTGAGTAATAACTTGAAATTTGGGATCATGTCGCCCCATGGATCGGAGCCTTTATGAACGCGTTTCCCTGTTCCATGTGAAATGTACGTATGATTTATACACAGAGAATATATAGGCTCAAATGAGGTTAGAATCGTAAAGGAGCGGCAGATGTCCATTGCATGCTGCTCTTTGAATAAGAGCACATGCTTATATTTTTATTATTGAATTGACAATAAGTCAACGGCATAAAGATGGGCAAGAAGACCAAAGTAGGAAAGCAGCGGAAGGATAAATATTATCATTTGGCAAAAGAGACTGGTATTTATCTAAATATTATTCCTCATATTGATATCAGTTCCCTAATATATAGTCACATGTTTGAATGAAATTCAAATTGATTTCAGGTTACAGATCTCGTGCGGCATTTAAATTGATTCAATTGAATCGTAAATACGAATTTTTACAAAAATCACGAGTATGTGTGGATTTGTGTGCTGCGCCCGGTGGGTGGATGCAGGTTGCCCGGCAAAATATGCCTGTATCATCTATAGTTATTGGGGTAGATTTATTCCCAATACCACCAATAGCAGGGTGTATAAGTTTAGTTGAGGATATTACAACAGATAAATGCAAAACAGCCATATCTAGAGAACTGAAAACTTGGAAAGCTGATGTTGTATTGAATGATGGAGCACCGAACGTTGGTAAAAATTGGTTGCATGATGCTTTTGCACAAACAGTATTAACTCTGTCTGCCCTGAAATTAGCAACACAATTGTTGAGACCAGGTGGATGGTTTGTGACAAAAGTATTCAGGTCTAAAGATTATGAGGCTCTGCTCTGGGTTCTCAAGCAACTGTTCAAAAAAGTACATGTAACAAAACCACAGGCATCAAGAAGTGAATCCGCGGAAATATTTGTGGTGTGTCAGTATTTTATAGCACCTGACAAAGTGGATCCGAAATTCTTCGATCCGAAGCATGTGTTTTCCGATCTTGATGTTGAACCGTCTAATAAATTGAACATAGCTCGTCCACGGATGGGGAAGGCGAAAGCTATTGGATATCCAGAGAATGATTATACATTGTATCATAAAATGTCAGTTGCCGATTTCATAGCACATCCCACAGGTATAGAAGCGTTGCAAACCACATCAGAAATTGTTTTCGATGATGATAAAATAACTAGTCATCCAAAAACAACAAAAGAAATCATTGAATGCTGTAAAGATATCAAAGTTTGTGGGCGGAAGGATTTACGTTCGTTGTTGACGTGGTGGAAAGAATTGCACCATGAATTTCACGTTAAGCCTGAAGAAGAGAAGGCCGCTCAAACTGAAGCTGAACTGAAGAGTGCAGCGGTCGCTGCAGAAGGAGATGATGAAGAGGATGAAGAGGATGCTGAAGAGGCAGCAATAAATAAAGAAATTGTCGAATTAAGAGCGGAAGCTGCGAAAGAATTAAAACGGAAGAAGAAGAAAATACAGAAAGAGAGACTGAAGTTGAATGAGCGTATGAATTTGAAGATGATTCACAAAGGTGACGAAGGGCCTAGACTTGAAGGTGATGAGATGTTTACACTGAAAGAAATAAAATCGCACGAGATCTTGCAAAAAGTTACCGATCAGTCACCGGACGTGGTTGCTGAGAGTGATCTGGATTCAGATGATGAAGCTCAATTATCTAAAAAGTTGAAATATGAGAAGGAAACTGGACATTTATCAAGTTCAGGATCACATTATAAGAGGGATGGTGATGAAAGTTTGTCTGAAAATGAAGAGGGTGAAGATTCTGACAGTGATAAATCTGGATTGGGTTTCAGTGATTCCGAAAATGAGGATGATGAATTGATAGACACAAAGAAAAATAAGAAAATTCAGAGAATGAAAGCGAATGATGAAGATGAATTGGAGAACAATCCGCTCATAACAGACTTGGATAGTAGAGATAGGAAGACGAAAAAAGTTCATAGAGCCGAATTGTGGTTTGAGAGAGATGTCTTTAAAAATTTAGTGAATGAAAAAGACGAAGATTTAGAATTGGACAAAATGGTTGAAGTTTATAAGAAAAGGAGTCAGGCAGCGAATGGATCACAGGATGAGGTAGAATCCAAACCGAACTTAGGAGATAGTAAAAAACAAAACGGAATCAAGAAGGAAGATGATGAATCTTCTGATTCGGATTACGATATGGACGATTTCATCAATTCGGAAACGAAGAACATAAAGAAGGAAAAGAAGATTGGTGGAGCTGACGGTTATGAAGTTGTACCCAAAGAAAAGTCAACGAAACCATTCGGCAAAAGGAAGTTGAATGATCAAGATTTAGCACTGGGTTCATTGTTAGTACAGAGCAAGAAATCACGTCGTGATTTAATTGATGGTGCTTGGAATAGATATGCTTTCAACGATGAACGTTTACCCGATTGGTTTGTCCAAGACGAGGGGAAACATATGAAGAAAGAGGCGCCAGTCCCAAAAGAGTTAGTAGACGAATATAAAAAACGAGTAGAAGATTTGAATGTTCGACCTATCAAAAAAGTAATCGAAGCGAAATCAAGAAAGGCAAAACGTTCTATGCGTAAATTAGAAAAGGCGAAGAAGAAAGTTGAAGCACTTATGGAGGACGTTGACGTGAGTAGTCGTGAGAAAGCTAAAAAAATTAAAGAAGTGTACAGTAAAGCACGACGAGAGCCCAAAAAAGAAGTTACGTACATTGTGGCTAAGAAATTCAACGCTGGCAGAAAGGCAGCTAGACCTGCAGGAGTAAAAGGCCATTATAAAATGGTTGATCCAAGAATGAAGAAAGAATTACGTGCTGCGAAGGCAAAGGAGAAAACTAAAGGTCGCGGTAAGAAGTCTCGAGCTCCCAAACCCCAACGTTTCAAGCCCAAATCGAAACCACAAAAGAATAGGCGGAAGAAGAAATAATTGATTAATTTAAGTAACGTACATAGTTTTACGTTAGGTTGAAGCAAATAAATGAGACATTTCCATCATATGAAACATAATATTATATTATCAACAGTGTTGGAATATTTTGTCATATTTTAATAATAAAGATCTATGGAGTATAGTTTGAAGTTGATATTTATTAAAATTAGATTGACCGTGTTCGACCATTTGTCTTCAACTGATAACGAATGTGGATGGAGATCACATAGACTTGAAAAAGTTGCAGCATAATAGTTTCACGAAATTATTTATTTACATCATCCCCTTATACACTATTACATGCCAATTCATTTGAGAAAGAAGAAACACAATATTGAATGGAAAATAATCACTTATTGTTTATCTACTTCATCTTCAGTTGACATTGATATAAACCTAGAATTAGTCTCAATAACAGCATGGGGACACGATTGTTGATTGTTAAAATAAAGAATGATGAAATTGATAATGAGGAAAAACATATAACTCGAAATAATAGATCGAGCTGTTAGAATAAATAGTAAAATCTTAATTGACATTCATAGGATAATTTGTTAAATCTAACGTAAGAACTTTGCTTTCAAGGCATCCACCAACGTCCGGACAAATTCCAACGAGTGCGTCAGCATGACAATAAAATTCTTCCTTCAATGAAATAACTATGGTTTGCAGTGAACTTGTTTTATCTCTAATATAACTTGCAACTTTCCCAATATTGGTATTGTCCAATGCTGCGTCAATTTCATCCAAAACGAAGAAAGGTGCTGGTTGAAAACTATGAACTGCAAACAGCAGTGCAAGTGCAGCAACTGTTTTTTCTCCACCTGATAAATTGGACATTGGTTGAAATCGTTTTCCTGGCGCTACACAATTGTAATTAATTCCATCTAAATAAGGCTCTTCTGGATTTTCTGGTCCCAAAAATGCCTGTGCAGATTGATTTTTAGCAAGACTTTTATATATTGGATCGATTTCATTGGCGACATGTTCGAAACATGCCGTGAATTTGTCATAGCGTTCTTTCTTAACTTTCTCGAACATTGTCTTGGCTTTTTTAGCTTTCTTCCGTGACTGTTCAAACTCCTCATTAGTCTCTTGTAATTTTTCTTTTGCAAGATATAATTTTTGTATTGCCTTCATGTTTGGGGCTTGGATCCGTTGAATTTTATTTTGGAGTTCGATGATTTCTACATTCAGTTTATCAGTGGCCTTCTTTAATTCATCTTCTTCAATGTCTTTTAAGTTATCTGATAGATGTGAATAATCAATGGTGATTCGACTTTCACGTTCGTATTGTTGTTGAGTATTGATGGTGGAATCATTGTTCGTATCATTATTCGTCGTGTCACCTGAAATATCCTCCATATTCCCATGTATCATTGGTATCGCAATATCTTCAAGTTTGCATTGCATCAATATTGCATGACGCTCTGCCTTCCGTTGTTCAATCTTAGTTTCAATCGAATTCAATTGTTTTTGGGCTCCTTGGATATCTTTAGCAATAGCACCAACGTCTCGTCTACATTTCCCAATTTCTTCATCTTTTTGATCCACTTCCATTTTCTTGGCATTTCTTGTTGATTTCAGTTGCTCCATTTGTGCTTCGTCATTATCAATTTCTGTCTTTTGATTTACTTCGGCTAAACGTGCTGATTCTAATTTGTCTTCGGCGTCTTGTACAGCTCGTTCCCACCTCAATACATTACTTTCAGTATCACGTTGCTTTTCGAAATCCAACTGATTATAAATTCTATTGCATTGATTCTCGAATTCCATCCGTTTCTTGGCTCTCTCCTGTTGCGATCTCAATTCGCGTTCTTCATATTGACGAATGTTTGAAACACCAATTTGTTCACAGAAACTAGCAAAAACATCATCTTCAACGTTATTCATCTTTTCTTTTATATTCTGTATTTCTTGATCACGTTCTGCCATTGTTTTTTCAATAGCAGCAATTGCCGGCTCAAGCTTGTCCAATTGTGTTTGCAATGATTCGAGTTCACTTTCGAGTTCAGCTATTTGTTTTTTAGTCGCTGTTAAATCACTCTTGTTGTACTTCAATCGTGTTTCTAAACCACGTATTTGCGATTCAATTGTATTCAATTCGGATTCCTTTCGTGACTTCTTCAAGGATTCCCTCAATTCTTCGGTTAATTTTTCCTTCTGTGCTTTCAATTGTGCCATTTGTTTCTCATCCCATCTCTTGGCTTTCTTGGCTAAATCCAAACTACCACCGGATATTATTCCAGCTTTTTGATAGAACGTTCCATCAAGAGCTACACAATCGTATCGTGTTTTCTTATCTAATTCATAAGCAACTTTATTAGCATCTTCTGGTGTTTCACACACCAATGCATTATTTGTAGCAAATAATACCGCACGATCAATATCTTTCGGTGAAAAATGTAATACATCGTAGAGTAATTTGACATTTTTAGGTTCTTGAATATTACGTAGCCGTTCTTTCAATGGTTTTGCTTGAATATAATCGAGGGGTAAGAATGTTTCAGGCTCAAGATATTGCTCTTTGAGGTACTGTATACATTGTCTTGCTGTCTTTTCTGTATCAACAACTATTGCCTCCATATATTTACCAAGTACTTTGGTTACAGCAACGTTATAGCGCTTGTGAATTGGTTCACACATATTGTACATGCGATCGTAAACGCCTGGAAATAAACGTTTGAAATTTTCTACAATTTCTGTCTTTCGTTTAGTTCGTGAGACCTCATGTTTATCAACCTTAGCATCACCAAGTTGTTCAGATATGCTCTCAAGGTCGCGTTGAAGCCGTTGAATTTTATCTTTCGATGAACCCACGTCTGTTTG
Source organism: Meteorus sp. PSUC_FEM 10030008 (assembly GCA_018881525.1). Lineage (NCBI taxonomy): Eukaryota > Metazoa > Arthropoda > Insecta > Hymenoptera > Braconidae > Meteorus > Meteorus sp. PSUC_FEM 10030008. Next base: position 2,000 of record JABMBR010011409.1, on the reverse strand, counting down.
CAAATCAGCGCGTAGTTTTTTCTGATCTTCCAATGCCGTCTCAGAAGTTTTAATATGTTCCTCTAATTTTTCGACGCGCTTCAATGCTTCATCTTTCATGTGACCTTTCTGCTTCAACTTATTTTCGATATCAGTTTTCTTCCGGCTTTCATTATCAAGACGATCCTGATCTGATTTCTGCTCACGGTTAATGGAATCCAGCATTTGTAGATAGCGCGCCGATTGTTTTCCCGCTTCTTCCTTGAGTCGGTTATACTCACCAACCTGTTCGTCCTCAAGTTGAACATCTCTGCCTTGCAACTGTGATTGACCAGCAATACTTGCTTCGTAGACTGACTTTGCCTCCTCTACCTTACGCAATTCCTCTTGGAGTTCATTGATATCTTTTTTGTGAGCTTCGTCGGCAGTACGTGCTTGTACCAATGACTTACGCGCTGATTCTACCTTCTTTTGCATATGTGCCACACGTTCTTTTGCTTTTATAAATGTCGGCCTCTTCTTCGTTATCTCAACTTCAACTTCTCTTATATCTTGCTCTATTTTTGCAAGATCACGTGTTAATTTTCCCGCCTCTTTTTTCCGCTCTTTCAATATTTCTTCGGCTTTCTCTTTCTTCTTTTCAACTTTTTCCAATTCGTGATGCTTCTTCTTTTGATTATTCTCTAAATTTTCAATGTCTCTTTCATTATGATATAAACGAAATAGTTCAAGTTCAATTTGTTTCTCGACATATTCCTCTTTCAAACGTTGATATTTTTCCGCTTCTTCCTTCTCCAACTTGGCTTCCTTTCGCTCTGCGGCAATGCCTTTCTTCTTCTGATATGAAAATTGTGTTTCCTCTTCCGCACGCAACATTTCACTTCTTAATCTTTCATACTCTGCTTTCAATGAACCCGAGTTACTAATTTCCTCGAACAGTGCTGTTCTCTCCTTGGGATTTTTCATAGCGATGGATTCTACAGCACCTTGGAATACTAAAAAGTTTTTGGCTTTCACATTGATACCAAGCTGTTCTAATTCCGTCAGATACACTTGGCTTGTCACCATCTGAAATATAACAAATTCGAATGATCAGTACACATGAATTCTTTTTCGAATTCCAAAACTATCGTTGTTGAAAGATGCGAATATTACAGAGCCATTGATCCGATGTTCCGATGATGAACCTTGAACTGATCTCATAAAACTCTTCTCACTACCATCTTCCAGTTCAAAAACAGCAGTGACAGATGCAGTACGCGCCACTGGTTTTCCTATGGATGCTCCATGAATAAGTTCACTGAATCGTTTTACACGCAAACTACTCGTTTTCTCGCCCATAACAAAGCTGATCGCGTCCATAAAATTTGATTTCCCTTTGAACATCAAGTATAACATGAAAACACTTGTTTACCAACATAATTTGATTTATATCTTATATGAATCCGCCATCATTTTGCTGAAATGTTGCGAGAATATATACCTGATCCATTGGGTCCAACAACTGCGGTAAAAGACTTCAGTGGACCAATAACCAATTTTCCCTTGTACGACTTGAAGTTTTCAACTTCAATATGCTTCAAAAATGCCGGCATTTTGATTATCGAATTGTGATAAAAGTGTATTAAATGAAGATTGAACACAAATAACTGGTCATTGGCGCCATAATTTCCCTCAACTAAATTGACACGCTTCACATGTACACACCGTAGTCGATATAGAGTCAGACCGTTGATGCCGCCATTTTAGTTGTTGTATCTACAGTGTATATATGTATATATTTCCACAGCAACAGTACTACCAACGCTATCTGTATTATGTGGCCACAACGATTTGTTTCCTGTAACACAGAATGGCAGAAACCGTAAACAAGTTGACGCTGACTATTAATTGTTTTTGAAGTGTTATATGTTAAAAAATTGCTCACAATTTGCTCACCTCAAATACACATTTGCTCTACCGCTATAATTAATCGTTAATTAATTAATCGTGATTGAAAATACTAAAATTTAATTCCCGAT